>JAQZBX010026304.1:0-29024 GCA_029593785.1 Cabassous unicinctus
GTTTTTGGGGGTGTGGGTGGTGGGGAGCATGGGAATCCCTGTAGTTTCTGAGTAATATTTGGGTAATCTAGGCACCTTTATAAAATGTATATATATATATAATAACATTTATGTAAACATATGCACATACATGCATATGTATTTATATATCATTTTACAAATAAAAAAAATTAAAAAAAAATATTCCTAAAAAAAAAAAATATATTGATATATTATTAACTAAATACCATATTTTAAAATATTTACTACGTTTTTACCTAATGTCCTTCTATTCCAAAATTCCATCCAGTATACTGCATTACTTTTATTAGCCATGTATCTTTAGAGTTCTATCTGCTGTGAATCTATATAAAGCTTTCCTTGTTTTTTTAATGACTATGACTGTTTAGATGACTCCTGTTTAGACATATTGTAAAATGTTTCCCTATAGGTATGTCTGATATTTTTGTGTGTGTGGTTAGCCTTGGGTAATGTGTTTTAAGGTGGAAGACCACAGAGGTGAAGTACCATCATCATCACATCATATCAAGAGTAAATACTATAAATATGACATCACTTTTAATATTACTTTGATAACATCAATTAGGTAGTCTTATTCTGGTTTCCCATGAAAAGTTATTCTTCTACCCCTTTCCACACTAGAGTTGTTTGAGGGAAGTTATTAGGAAAATTTTGCACTTATTTCTTCTCTTTGAGGGTAGAGTATTTACATAAACTATTTGGAAGTTTTTGGTATGAGATATTTTTCCATTCTTTCTCATTAATTCATGTATTAAAATAGTTATTTATATCATCATTGTCTTGTGGATATTTTATAGTTTGTGTTGTAATCCACTACTCCTTTGTATTTCCTTGGTAAGATTTTTCATATTTGATGATTGTGTACTCTTAGATTTAACTTCTGGTTCCCTTTTATATACCCACCATTGTGACAGTTTTATTTTTTTACTTCTTACACTACAATATTCTCATCACTTGTCTTGTATATTTCCTGCCCTAGTCTTAGAATAAACCATTTTTCCAAAGAGTCATGAAATCTGTTATTCAAAAATGATATGAAATATATATATTGGTCTAAAATATAACCCCTGATATGGTTTGTCATTGCTTCTAGGCCATCTCTCTGACAGAATAAAGACACCTATATGAGTTTATTAATCCTTATGCATACATGTGTTCTATAAATAATTCTATATGTAAACATCTGTATCTATATTATGCTAGATATTAGTTCATATTAATGTTGTCCACTGTCTTCTATTACCAAACAGATAAGTCTAATCCCCACTTTCCTTAGATATATCATCTGACTCCAATAGTAAGAAAATGAGGTTCCATAATCTGCCATCCAATTCCTAAATTTATTAACTCATAACCACGTGATAGAAAACTTTATCAATTAGAGTACAGTGTTTATGTACATTTTCATTTGATTTACTTTTACAGATTCCATTGATTCCAAAAATAATTTACATCAACAACTTTTCCCCACTCCTTAATGGAGTTTGTTTCATATATTTGTTAGATCATTTTCTCACGTTCTGTATTGTAGTATGGGATCCTCCAAACTCTGTTATTTGTATTTTTATTTGTATTGTATTGTATTGTATTTGTATTTTGTTTAATTCATATAAATTAAAGTTTATCCTTTGTCTTTATAAATATCAATAAATTCTGTCAAATGTAAACTGACAAGTGCCCAACAGTATAGCTTTATAAAGATTAGTTTCATCATTCTAAAAATTCCCCTACACTTTACTTCTTCAACCTTCTTTTCCCACAAGCCAAATCTGGCCTCCATTTGTGGTTTTAGCATTCCTGCATTTTGCACTTTCCAAACATCATATAATTGCAATCTTACAGTACATAATATTTTCAGACTAGTTTATTTCATTTAGAAATATGAAATTAAGGTTCACCCATGTCTGTCTGTGGCATGATAGTACATTTTAAAAGTTGCTGAATAATATTCAATATTTTTATTTACAACTACTCACATATTAAGGGACATCTTGATTCCTTCCATTATCTAGCAATTATGAATAAACTTGTATTCAGCTCAGTTGGATGAACAACTAAGTATATGATTCCTAGATCCTATGGTAAGATTGTGTTTTGCTTTGTAAGAAACTGACAAACTTTCTTTCAAAGTGGCTGTCATTTTTGCAGTTCCATGAAAAATTTGTGAGAGATCTTATTGCTCTTTGTTTTAACTTCATAGCTGCTAATCCAAACACCATGTAAATATTTGTCTTAAACAATGGTAAATTATTGCCTCACAATTTTGAGGGTAGGAGAATTCAAAAATCAAGGTGCCATTTTCAATGCAATGCGTTCTTCCAGAAAAATGTTCCAGTCTGAGATAGATATTTTTGATACTTTGTCTTTGGCTTTTATATGGCAATGTACATGACAACCCCTCCTGGATTCTCCTTTTCACTGATACCTTTCGCTTTCAATTTCTGGATTTCCCTCTATGTTTCTCTCTCTCTATGACCTTTCCTATCAGTACGTCAGTAAGAGGATTAAGACCCATCATGATTCAACTGGATCACACCTTAACTGAATTAACTTCATCCAAAGATCCTATTTAGAAGTGTTCATACACATAGTAATGAGTTGTTTAAGAACTTTTATTTCTGAGGTACATACTTCTAAACCACCACACTCTATATTTTTTCCAGTCATTGTTATTGAATATCTAGCTCATTTCACCCAGTATAATAATTATGCACTATTATCTAGCTTTGGTTTTAGTTTGCATTCTCGCAACAATTGTGGTGGATTGAATTTTGATGGAATGAATGTATTTTACTAATGGAAAGAACATGTCATTTTTGGGTGTACCCCAGGATGTACATGGATGGTATT
Organism: Cabassous unicinctus; assembly: GCA_029593785.1. Taxonomy (NCBI): domain Eukaryota; kingdom Metazoa; phylum Chordata; class Mammalia; order Cingulata; family Chlamyphoridae; genus Cabassous; species Cabassous unicinctus. The sequence goes on from JAQZBX010026304.1 coordinate 2,872, forward strand.
TTGATTAATGTGTATCCCAAATGAACCTGTTTGACATTTAATCTGGATCACTGTTGTCCTTTATGAAAATAGTGAAATTCAGATATAGAGAGAACAACAGGGAGCAGCAAGAAGCTGGGAGTCACTGGAATCCAGAAGAAAAATACGATATCACAATGTGCATTACCATCTGACATAAAAGCCAAGAAGCCCACAAGTTTGGAAGACAGCCAAAAGATACCAACTCTAGAAGGATATAAGTAGCAATCTGAGTATATACTTTGGTGAGATACCTACCATTTTTAAAAATATTATTTTCCTTATTTCTGATTGGGTTGTTTGTTTTCTTATTGTTGAATTTTAACAATTCTTTGTATATTTAGGCTACAAAAAATTTATATGTATATGATATGAAAATATTTTTCTCCCAGCTGATCCATTGCCATTTGATTTCATAAACAGTGTATTTTGCAGAAGAGAAATTCATAATATTAATACTTTCCAACTTAAATTACTTTTAGGGATTGTGCTTTCAGCTTTGAATTGAAAATGTGTCACCAGTCCTAAAGTCACATTCATTTGGCTATATATCTTCTTCTTGACCATTTATAATTCTAAATTTTGTATTTCACTGGATAATCCTTTTTGAATTAATTTTTGTTAAATGTGTAAGGTCTGTGTCTAAGTGTTTTGTTTTGTTTTCTTTTATTTCCCATATGGACATCCAGATTTTCAAGAACTGTTAGTTGAAAAGATTACTGAAATATATAATTTCTTTGCTCCTTTCTTAAGTGCCAGTTCACTGTTTTTGTGTGTTTGTTATTATGAACACTCTATTCTGTTCCATTAATCTACAGTTCTATCCATTTGACTGTACCAAAGTGCCTTAATTATTGTAAGTTTATAATAAGTCATGAACTAATGTAATGTGTGTCATCTTACTTTGTTCTTCTGCCATATTGTGTTGAGTATTCTTTGTCTTTGGCATTTTCACATAAACTTTAGAGCCAGTAAGTCAATATCCACAAAATAACTTCCTGTGAATTTGATTAAGGTTGTCTTTTAACTATAGATCACTTATATTTTTTAATGACTGAAAAATAATGGTGCTTCAAGTCAATCAACATGGACTATTTTTCTATTAATAGAGATATATTTTGATTTATTTCATGAGTATTTTGTACCTTTCCACAAATATACGTTATATTTATAACTATGTGTTGATTGTTGGGGTGGTAGTATAAATGCTACTCATTTTAAATTTCAAATTCCAATTTTTTATTGCTGGCATATAGGCAAGGAGATAACTTTCTTTTTCTCTTTTAGGTACTGGGCACTGGGGATTAACCTGAGACTTCATATGTGGGAAACTGGTGCTCAAACCCTGAACCATATCAGCTCACCTGGGTTTGTTTTATCATTAGTTTTGTTTATTTGTTTTTTCTAGGAAGCACCAGGAACTTAACCCAGGACCTTCCCTGTCAAAGAAGGTGTTCAATGCTTGAGGCACATCTGCTCCCAGGAAGTTAACTTTTGTATTTTAACAATGAATCCTGAGAACTTGACAAACTTGCTCATTAGTTCAAGTAGTAGTTGTATGTCAGTGTATGTTTGTGCTCTTTCTCTTATTTTCTAATATGTGTTTTTAATACTTTAAATTTCATTCTAAACATTTTTGTGGTTTTATCCCAGATATTTTGATAAGTTGCATTTTCATTTTAATTCATAGAAAATATTGCTGAAGTTCCTTAAGTCTTCTTCTTTGACCCATGTGTTTTTGAGGTATGGATGCTTAATTTTAAAATATCTTGTATTTTCCAGCTACTTTTCTCTTAATGATTGATAGTGTATTATTTATTTTGGTCTGAGAACACATTTTGAATGATTTGTATACATTTAAATTTGTTGATGTGTGCTTTTTGTCCAACAATGTGGTCTATATTGGGGAATGTTACATGTGTCCCTGAAAGAATGTATATTTTGTTATTTTAAAATAGGATATTAAATAAATATCAATTTGGTCAAATTGATTGATTATAATGCTCAGGTCAACCATACCCTTGCTGATTTTTTTAAAAAGTATATTTGATTAGAGAAATTGTGAACTTACAAAACAATCACGCACATGTGTGAAATTCCCATACAACACCCCTCCACCAAAACACTATATTTTATGGAGCATTTTTTACAAGTTATGGGATAATATCATCAGCATACTACAACTAAGTATGTTCTATGGCATACATTTGGTATATTTTTCCATACACTCTTATTATTAACACAGTACATCTGTGGCACTGATGCATGAATATTAGAGTATTGCTGTTGACTATAATCCATAGGTTACATTAATTTTACTTTTCCCATGCTTCTCTGCATTCTAACCATATTTCAATAATGATGTTAATTTGTTCTAGTTCATAGAAGGACATTCTTGTATTTGTACTATTAACCACATTTCTCATCCACCTCTGGATTCCCTATGTTATTCAGTCCATTGATTAATCTCTAACATTCTTTCAATTGACATTTACATCCTTATACAACCCTTTTCAGCCACAGTCCTATTTATAAAAAATTAGTGTTAATTCTACTCACTATAAGGTGTTACCCCCAACTTTATCTATTGCCACACTTTTACAGTCAAGTTAATTAAAACATATAGATTAATTAAACATCAGTACCCCTTCTCAACCCTCTTCTTATCTCTTAATAACCTATAAGATAGGTTTTAATTCCATGCATTTATTCTTCATATATAGTTCCTATTAGTGAGACCATACAATATTTGTCCTTTTGTGTATGCCATTTCACTTAGCATAATGTCTTCAAGATTCATCCATGTTATCATATGAGTCCCATTTCATTTCTTCTCAAAGCAGCATAATATTCCATCTTATGTATATACCACATTTTGGTTACTGTTTTTTTCAGTTAGTGGACACTTGAGTTGTTTATATCCTTCAATTATTAGTGTAGAATTAATTCTAATTTATGGTTAATATCCTTGGTGTGTTAGTTATGTCTCTTCACTCTGGAGCCAAAGCTAATTGAACAGCATTTAGCCAAGTGTCAAGAGAAACACTTTATGGTAAATATAATCAAGAGGATACATATACTTTCTTCTCTTCATTTTTATTTATTGGGTCTATGTGTGCTTCATGTAAGAGCTTTATATCAACAGTGTACTGGAAAAAAATCCTCTGATAAGGAGGATCAATAAAATATTAAGAAAAATAAAAACTATATATATGACACATACTCTATTACCATGAAATATTTGGGCAGACAACACACAATGGGCATATATTATGAACAAAATTTTTTTGTATTCAATGGTCCCAGAAACTGTTGTTCCTGGGATATTGCAGCATGTTAAGACAGAGAGATAGTTACAGATGTAAATTACTACTACTAAAATTTGCAATTAATTTTTTTAAAATTGACTTACACTATCAATTTATATTTGTAAGAACTATTGTATTATTTTCTCTGTTGTAAAAGATGTGCATGGACCTATTCTTATTGAAGAATTTTGCACCTTTTTAACTGCTTAATATTTGAAAATCATCCATTTTGAGCTGTTGGCCCTACTGAATATATAGCACACAACTATGTGTGAGGTGAATATAAGATCAGAAATGACATCATGAGCTGGGTTTTACTAATGCATTAATTCACTTGTGGATTGTATGATTCTTGTTTAGGTATATTTAAACTTTAAATTTCCTAATGTCTAGAACGCACATCCAGGTGCAGCACTGAAGCTGAGCTCCCACTTGGAAAAGGGAATCAAGAATAAAAATGAGAAGATGGTGTCAGTTTAAGTGGACACTCACCATCTCTCTTGCATAAAACAGCTGGGGAGGGGAGGAAGATCCTGCCTGAGTGAGCTTTTTTTGGGAACCCACAGAGCTGGAGGCTTCAGGGCAATAATCTTGAGAGAGCTGGACAAAGAGATAAATTGCTCAAGCTCAAACCATAAGTTTCTCACTCTGTGGATGGAAACCATGGATGACTAAGCCCAAACCTGAAGGAAAAAAGTTGCTGCAAGCCTTGACTCCTGCTGGTCACTAAGAGGGAGGGAGCATTCTCTGAGACTGGAAGGGCTCTGGTGAAGAGTGGACAAGGGTGTCCTATCTGTGGGTTTGGATGCCTGGAATGTCTTTGACCTTCAGGAGCATACCAGCCCACTATAGGTGGTACCAGAAAGAGGGGAGGGTTGAATCTGCTGAGGCAGTCTGATTTACCTAATCACTCTGGGATAGAGAAACATGGCCTGTGAGATGGCAGAGTCAGACAATTGACTAGTCCCATGCTGAAAACTATCAAAATTTCAATTCCCCTCAGGGAGATGGGTAGTAGAAAGCACTTAATAAGCTTCCAAGAGCCTATTTAGGGTCCCCTGGGAGGAGAGGGTGGTCTGGAAGACTGTTGAGAGTCATTTGTTTGTATTGAGTTTGGTCACAAGCATCCCATTTGAATTTTAGAAGGGAACTCAACCTGATGAGGAGAGGTGAGGGGGGATCCATTCACACAAGCTATTGTGTACTATGAACCTGAGAGAGAAAGCAATAAGAATAGAAAGGGGCAGAAACAGACAGGCTCCTAATAAGCAGGAATCTACCAAACTGCAGAGTCAAAACTGCTTGAGGGAAAGTTAGAGGGCAGCTTTCTGAAGAGGTAAAAGACTTAACAAGAAAGTTTAGTGCAGTAGAGCATTTTCTGCTTGAATAAATGGAGTCCCTAGACAATTCCCAGCTCCTCTTAGAGTACTGATCCACTGGGATATCAAACATCCCGCAGATACTTTAGGACAGGGATAACATAGAGATTATTTTTGCATAAGCTTCTCTTGAATCTCTTATTTTTCCTTTAAAAAAGTTATTTTTTAAAAAATTAAATTAGTTTACTGGCTAAAACATATTTCAAAACCTGCAGGATAATTGATTGATGAATATTGGGAGCCTGAGAAGCTCCTCAGAGACCTAAGAGGGAAAGCTGTTATCCCTTAGTGTTTGACTGGTTGCTTGTGTGTTTTATTCTTTTTTTTTTGTTTTTGTTCCTCTTTCTTCCCACTCACCCTCATTTTTTTTTACTTAGGTGCTGCTGGCTTGTTTCTTGTTTCTTCTTCTTTGATTTCCACTTTTCTGTTTGTACCAACTTTGTCTGCTAATGCTTTCCCTTTTCCTTCCTTCATCTTTCTATCTTCCACTTTATCTTGTTGGTTTTTTTCTTGTTTTTTTATTTTTTTTTTTTACATTCCACCTCTCTTTGTTTAGTCCTCAATTTTTGTGGTTTTCAGTTCTATCTCATTTATCCTGTTTTCATTCTTTTATTAACTTCTTTCTTATTGTCTTTCATTTTCTCTTTCCCTCTCTCCTCATCATTCTGGCTTTTTAATTTAAATTTATTCTATATAGTTTTCTCTATTCAGTTTCCCATTTCTTTGTAGGCACTCCACTTTATTATACCTATTACTTTACACTGCTTACATGAGGCAAATATTCATTTTCCAAAGTCTTATATAGTTTCTCTTCTAACTTTTACTGTTATTAATTTTATACTTTTTTTTCTTACCTCTTTTGCTATCACAGTCCCTAATCATTTAAATTCAAGGGAACATAGACAAAGGCAAGGAAATAGAATAAGAGGATCAAAGTGTCAAAGAGAAAATTTAATGCAAATACAAAAAAGCAACTAAATAAAACTCTAGAGTAGAGAGAGAAACTAATTAACTCAATAAGCCCATCAAGATAAAAAGATGACCAGACAGCAAAAAAGAAAAAAAAAATTACAAACCATACTAAGAAAAAGGAGGACATGTTGTCCAATGAACAACAACAGCAACGACAAAAAAGGAAGAGATGCAGAACATCAAATAACTAATTAAAGCTGTCCAAACAAATATCATGGACAAACTTACTCAAGTGAGGGAAGAGATCAAGGTTATTAAGAGGAGACTGAGAGAATATACTGAAGTAATTGTAAATTTACATAAAAAGATAACGGATATGATGAGGATGAATGGCACAATTCGAGAAATTAAAAAGACCCTGGGAGCACATAACAGCAGATTTGAACAGGCAGTGGAAAGAATAAGTGATGTGGAAGACAGAATATATGAAATCAAACAGTTAGTAGAACAGATAGATAAAAAGATAGAAAAAAATCCAGCAAGGACTTAGAGATTTGAATGATAACATAAAATGCACAAACATATGCATTATAGGCACCCCAGAGGGAAAACAGAAAAGAAGGGGACAGATGGAGTGTTGGAAGAAATAATGTCAGAAAACTTCCCAAACATATGAGGGAAATGGATGTACCTGTCCAGGAAGTACAGCACACCCCAACCAGTACAAATCTCAATAGGCATTCTTCAAAACATATACTCTTCTAACTGCCCAATGCTCAAGACAAAGAAAAATTCTGAAAGCAGCAAGAGAAAAGAGAACCATCACATAAAAGGCATGCTCAATTAGATAAAGCACTGATTCCTCATCTGAATCCAAGGTGGAAAGAAGGCAGTGGTAAGACATAGACAAGGTGTTAAAAGAAAAATAAACTCCCAGCCAAGAATTCTTTATCCAGCAAAGCACACATTCAAAAAAGATGGAGAGTTCAAGATATTCATAGATTAACAGTAATTAAGAGGGCACACCAATAAGTAAACTGCCCTTCAAGAAATACTAAAGAGAGTTCTGCAAGTTGAAAGTAAATCATGAGAAAGAAAGTTGAAGGAGAGTGTAAGAACAACTAAAAAGACAAAAAGAGAAAGATAAACACCATAAGACATACATAAGCCTAAAGAAAAAAATGCTAATGTAAGTAATTCCTTGAGAGTAATGACACAGAATATTAATGGATTAAACTCACCAGTCAAGAGACATAGATTGGCAAAATGGATGAGAAAATATGACCAATATATAGGATGTCTGCAAGAAACCAATCTTAGAACCAGGGATTCAAGGAGTCTGAAAGTGAATGGCTGGAAAACAATTAACAAGCAAACAGTAACCAAAAAAGCAAGGGTGTAGGTATACTAATACCAGACAAAATAGACTTTAAATGCAAAACTATTGTCAGAGACAAACACAGACACTATATATTAGTAAAAGGGGTAATCTTTCAAGAAGAAAGAACAATTATAAACATTTATGCACCTAACCGGGGCACCTCAAAATACATAAGACAAACCGTGGAATAACTAAGGGGAGAAATAGATTCTTCTACAATTATAGTGGGGGAATTTAATACACCATTATCATCATTTGACAGGACATCTTGCCAGAGAATCAATAAAGAAACAAAAATTTGAGTAATATATTAGAAAATCTGGACCTAATAAATATACACAACACTACAGCCAAATACAACAAGATATACATTCTCCTTGAGTAAACATGGACCATTCTCCAAGACAGACCACATGCTAAGCCACAGAAAATTTCTCAATGAATTCAGAAAATTTGAAATTATACAAAGTGATTATTCTGATCACAATGGAATGAAGCTGGAAATAATAAGGCACAAAGAACCAGATTAGACACGAAGATATAGAAGTTAAAAAACACACACTTTCACAAATAGTTGGTCAAGGAGGAAATCTCAAAAGAAATCAGTAACTACATTGAAATGAATGAAAATGAGAACACAACATATCAAAACATATGGGATATAGCAAAAGCTGTACTGAGAGGGAAATTCATAGACATATATGCATATATCAAAAAAGAAGAAAGAGCTAAAATCAAAGAGCTAACTGCACAGCTGGAGGAATTAGGAAAAGAGAAAGAAAATAACTCAAAGGAATTAGAAAGAAAGGAATAAGAAAGATTAGAGAAGAAATAAATGAAATAGAAAAAAAGAAAGCTCTAGAAAAAATAAAACCAGAACCTGGTTCTTTGAGAAGATCAATAAAATTGCCAAACCATTAGCTAGACTAACAAAGAGTAAATGAGAGAAGATGCAAATACACAAAATAAGAAATGATTAAGGAGTTATCACCACTGACCCCAGAGGTATAAAGCATATCATAAGAGGATTTTTGAAAAATTATATGCCAGCAAGTAGGATAATTTAGAGGAAATGGACAAATTCCTAGAAGCTCACAAGCAGCCTATATTGACAAAAGAAGAATTTGATGAATTTAACAGACCAATCACAATTAAAGACATAGAGTCTGTCATCACCAACCTCCCAACTAAGGAGAGCCCAGGACAAGATGTCTGCACAGGTGAATTCTATGAAACAGTCCAGAAATAACTAACACCAACACTACTTAAACTCTTCTAATAAATATAATTAGAAGGAACATTGCCTAACTCATTCTAAAATGCCAATATTACCCTAATACCAAAGTCAAACAAAGATGCTACAAGAAAAGAAAACAACAGACCATCTCTCTAATGAACCTAGATGCTAAAATCTTCAACAAAACACTTGCTAATGGTATTCAACAACACATCAAATGAATTATACACCATTACCAAGTGGGTTTCATCCCGGATGTGCAAGGATGTTTCAATATAAGAAAATTAATCAGTGTAATACACCACAGAAACAGGTCAAAAGAAAAAAAACCACATGATCATCTCTATAGATACAGAAAAAGCATTTGACAAAGTAGAGCACACTTTCCTGATAAAAACTTTGCAAAAGATAGTAATAGAAGGAAAGTTTCTGAACATGATAAATGTTTATATGAAAACCCACAACTAACATCATATTCAAAGTTGAAATCCTAAAAAACTTTCCCTCTATGCTTGGGAACAAGACAAGAATGCCCATTGTCAGAACTCCTATTTAAAATTGTGTCAAAAGGACTTGCTTGAACACTGAGAGAAGAAAAAGATATAAAAGGCATCCAAATTGGAAAGAAAGAAGTCAAAATTTCACTATTTGCAGACAATATGATCCTATACATAGAAAGCCCTGAGAAATCTACAAGGCTTCTAGAACTTAAAAATGAGTTTAGCAAATTGGCAGGTTAAAAGATCAATGCACAAAAATCAGTAGCATTCCTGTACACCCATAACGATCAATCTGTATAGGAAGTCAAGAAAATAATACAATTTAGAAGATTAAATAAAAGAATCAAATACCTAGGAAAAAATTTAACTAAAGATGTAAATGACCTATACACAGAAAACTACACAATACTGTTAAAGGAAATCAAGGAAGATGTAAATAAATGGAAGAATATTCCCTCTTCATCAATAGGAAGACTAACCATCATTAAGATGTCTATCCTACCCAAACTAATCTACAGATTTAATGCAACCCCAATAAAAATCAACACCACATTTTTTACTGAATTGGTAAAGTTAACTATGAAATTTATTTGTAAGGGCAAGTGGCCTCAAATAGCCAAAGGCATTTTGCAATGGAAAAATGAAATTGGAGGGACTAGAAAACATACTACATACTACCAGACTAGAAAGCATACTACAAAGATTAAGAGATCAAAACTGCTTTTTGTTGGCACAAGGATAATCTACTGACCAATGGAACTGAATTGAGAGTTCTGATATAGATCTTCACATATACAGTCATCTGATATTCAACAAGGCCACCAAGCCCACTCAACTGGGAGAGAATGGCCTCTTCAACAAATGATGCTAGAGGACTGGATATCCATATCCTAAAGAATGAGAGAGCAAAGCCATCTCACACCATATACAAAAATCAACTTGAGATTGATCAAAGATCTAAATATAAGAGCCAAGACCATAAAGACTTTGGAAGATTATGTAGGGAAAACTTTACAGGGCATTGTAATAAGAAATGGTTTCACAAACTCTACACCCAAAGAAAAAGTAGTTGAAGAAAAAAAATAGATAAGTGGGACCTCCTCAAAATTAAAAACTTTTGCATCTCAAAGGAGGTTATCAAGAAAGTAAAAAGCAGCCTACCCTTTGGGAGAAAATATTTGGCAACTTTGTATCTGACAGGAGCCTAATATCCAGCATATATTAAAAAATCCTACACCTCAAAAATAAATAGACAAACAACCCATTTAAAAAATGGGTATGTATCCTGAAAAGACGCTGCTCCAAGGAAGAAATACAAATGGCTAAAAAGCACATGAAATGATGCTCAGAATCACTAGCTATTAGGGAAATGCAAATGAAAACTACAATGAGATATCATCTTACACCCATTAAATTGGTGGCTATTAAAATAACTGGGGACTACAAGTGTTGGAGAGGATGGGAAGTTATGAGAACCCTCTTCCACTGCTGGTGGGAATGTAGAATAATCCAGTCATTGTGGAGGACAGTTTAGCATTTCCTCAAAAAATTGACTATAAACTGCCATATGATCCAGCAATCTATTGCTGGGTACATACCCAGAAGCACTGAAAGCAAGGTCAGGAAGAGACAAATGCACACCAATGTTCACAGTGGCATTATTTACTATTGTGAAAAGTTGGAATCAACCCAAATGCCCATCCACAGACGAGTGCATAAACAAAATGTGGTACATACATACAGTGGAATATTACTCACCTGTAAGAAGGAATACAGTGCTAACATATGGGATAATATGGATGAATCTTGAGGACCTTATGTTGAGTGAAGCAAGTCAGGCAATGAAGGGCACATATTGCATAACATCACAGATATGAATTAAGCAAATCGAGCAGACTCAGAGAGCTCTTGTCTGGAAGATAGGTTTACAGGAAATAAAAAGGGAGAAGAAGATTGTGACCCTATGCCCATATGGGCCTAAACTATGGTAAGGTGAAAGTGTGTAATTGGGCATTGAAGGGATATGACAAGAGTGTAGTGATGCTATTGGTTTGTGTGGTGTAGGATTGTCAGTTGCATAGAGAGGGGAGGGTGTGTTTGACAGTCCATGGAACTTGGGGGGCGGTGATTGGGAGAGGGACCAGGTGAACACTGGAGATTGGTGGGTATGTGGTTGAAATTACAAAGTTGGGAATGCTGTTATGGCAATATGACATTGAAGGGTTACTGGTTTGGGGTTTTGGCAGTGGAGAGACATTAGGGATAGGGCACTCCTGGGGCAGGCTTCTGGGGAGTGTGCAGGTGATCATTTTGTCATAATATGTTGTATAATTGGGTGGAGACACACATAATAACCGGGAAGGAGTTGTACTCCCATCCTGGGGAGGATCGATTGGTTTTCAAACAGAGGAGCAGGAATCTCTTGAAAGCATAGGTGATTCCTAATAGGGGAGGACAATCCAGTGTTGTAATGTTGTTCCTAGTAACTATGAATCTTGTCATACAAAGGAGTGAAGTCAGGTGGTCGCTGTTGGCCCCAAGGGAAGGGGTGGGAGTAATAGAATAGATAGAACAGGGGGCATTTAGGGAGCAGTGTAAATGTTCTACATCATCTTGCAATGATGGACACAGGCCATGTTAAATATCATGAAAATTTATACAAATTTACATTCTAAAATATAAAACATAATGTAAACCATTGACCATGGTTAGTAGCTACATTTCACTATTTGTATATCAGCTGTAACAAATATACCACCCACATATAAAAAGGTATTAATACAGGAAGGAGAAAAATGTGAGGAAGTTGGATATATGTGAGTCCTCTATATTCTGTATGGGACTTTATCATGACCTAAAACTTCTTTAAAACAAAATGACATAAAGTAAGACACTGGGGAATAAATGGAAGAAAATGTCACTTTACATACAGGACAATAGATATTACAGTCATGAAGGGCCAAATGTCAAAAATTTTTAAAAATATTTTTCATTATTTTTAATATCCCAATTTTTAAATTTTATTTTATTTTTAGTTTTTTAGAAATTTTTATATATTTTATTTCTTATATTTAAACCTATCATTATTATTTCATTTTCCTATGAATTGTATTTGACTGTTTTATTGGATTCATGTTTGAAGAAGCATTAGAACAAAGAAGGGTTACATCTGTGGCAGGGGAGGATCATTGGTGTGGGGTGTCCATGATGGGGGATACATGGGAGGAAGTTCAGTTGGACATACATATAAGGTATATGATTGTATTCAAATGTTCATAGGGCATTGTCACAGTGGGTGTAGATTCACATAATAACCAAGAGAATATTGAATTCCCATCCTGGGGATCTCTGCCACAATCTCTAATGGAGCAACAACAGTCCCCCAAATGCAGGCGCAATGAGTGGTGATGGAAGATGGTCCAATGATGGGCCCTTGATATTGATGACTATGCTTGTGAGAATTTGCTCTTGAAACTGAAACTTAGCCTAGTGTTGTACAGTACCTAAGGGTTGCTTCCTGAGATCCTCCTTGTTGCTCAAATGTGGCCTGTCTCTGAGGCAAACTCAGCATATAAATGTATTACTTTACTCCCAGCAGGGAACATTACTCCCAGGGATGACCCTCCTGGCACACAGGGATTACCATCAAGCACCAACTAGCAATGGAACTGGAAAAATACCTCAAATAACAGGGGGAACAGGTAAAGACAAAAGAGTTTATATAGCTAAGAGACTTCAAAGTGAGTCAAGAGGTCATCCCAAATATAATGCTTATGCACATATCAGCAGGATCTTATAAACTGCCAAATTGGATACTACCCCCAGATAGTGGATATCCTGAGGCTCTGGAGACACCCAGGCCCTCTGGTCAGAGCAGATAGCTCTGGAATTTGGTGCCTCAACAGTGGGTCCTACTTCAGAGTTTGTGCGACTGAGAGTGAAAGTTTTAGACTCAGTCATAGCTTCCCTACACATGACTCATCTGTACCTTCTATTTGAACCTATATTTGGTGCTGGAGTTGGTAGGTGTACATCCAAGAGACTTGAATCTTTGTTCTGTCCATGTGCCAGCTGGGCCCTCACCCTCTGTGGAATTGCAACGCCTACTCTCCAGTTCATTGGACTCACCAAGGACAACTAAGAAGGATGTGAGAATTGACAACCATACCAAGGAAATGACAGAGCCTACAACTGCAAGCAAGAGAGTCCCATATATTGGCTGTACGGTATTGAAGCCTCCTCTCAATTAGAGGTGGAAAGGATAACACTACCCTAGAATCTTCAGGATTGGGGAATGAAGTATGGACTATAGTGGACTTACTGGTATTCTGCTATAGACATTGTGATTCTAGCACTGGAAGAAATTGCAAGATTGATGTGAAACGGTGGCCACTGGAGGCTCTGTAGGCAGGGAGAGGGAAAAACAGGTGTAATACAGGGGCTTTGTTGGAACTTGGGGATCATACTAAATGACATTGCAATGACAGATATATGCCACTATATATCTTCACAAAACCTGCAAAGTTGTGTATCAAAGTATGTAAACAACAATAAGAACTACAGTTCATGCTCAGTGGCAATCCTCCAGGATGTGTTTATCAATTGCAATGAATGTTCCACACTAATGAAGGATGTTATTTATGTGGAACGGTGTGGTAGCTGTGGGAAGCAGTGGGATAGTAATATGGGAATCCCTATATTATTTGTGTAACATTTATGTAATCTAAGCATTTTTAAAATAATAAAATAATATTTTTTTTTAAAAAGGAGTAAATGTGAAATATCAGTTTAAGGTAAGTTTTCAATTATTTGGTACTCATTCCTCAAGCAAGGAAGATATCTTTGTGTGTCAGTCCCTTCAAGATCTTACAGAATGCACCAAAGCCCCATAAGTTTGCTACTGCTGTGCCATTTCATCTTCAGCATTCAAACCTTGGCAGCAAGATTAGCATGTTTTTGGGTGTATCTGGCTCTAAAAAGCCTTAAAGATGGACTATCTTTAGAAATAGGGAATGTGCTGGGATATCCTGTTCTGCAGGAGGAAACCAGTGGAATGAGAGTCCACAGCTAAGCTTCAGAGGCTTACAGAGTGGTACAAAGATTGTCTCCATTTTCCAAGCTGGAGGTGTGTTTTAAAAGGGCTCCTGGCCACAGCCTTCACCCCAGATTGTGCCACTCCTGCCAGATCATAGGCATAGGGAGAAGTGTGCCTGGTGAAGGAGGCAGAAAGCCCACTGGCATTCATGGTCCTTCTCATGTTCCAAGGCCACAATTGTTACCCTTTGTGTTAAGAGAGGTTTTGATGTAGTGAAAAAAATGTAAAACTGGGCAAGAGTCATTTCCCTTACTGCTCTCAGCCAGTAGCATTCTTCCCCTCAGCTGGTGCCTGCTCTGGCAGCCCCTTTTTGAGGCATCCTGCCAGGCAGAAGACTGGGTATGCTACACTCTCACCTTGGCCAGAATATTGCCCTAAGTTGTTTAAGTTAAATGTTTAAGTTAAGGACAACCACTACTGTTCAAGGAAAATAATGTTTTAACCAATCTAAATAGGACTGGATGATATTTGTTGTTTAGAGATTTTAGAGGTTGAAACATTCCAGCAAATATTCCCCAGCACTGCTGATGGTGGTTGTGTTAGAACACCACTTCCCTGTAGCCACCTCCTGGTCAGTTCATTTGGTTTAAAAAGGAACTTGTTTTTTGCAGAAGACTAATGGAAAAAGTGATAAAAGTATCCATTAAGAAAACAAATACAAAATAATTTATAAGATCCCCAGTAAAAATGTTTAAATATCACCATGAAAGACAATACAAGAAAACAAAGTGTCCAAAGTGTTCCCTTTATGCCTTTAAGGTCTAGGCCATTTTTCATATTATTCAAGCTTAGTTCCTTTATTGATCCTCTGCCAGACTTTCTGTACAATACTGAGAGCAGTGTATTGAAGTCTCAAACAATTATTGCAGAGTTATCTCTTTGTGCCTTCAATTTTGCCAGTGTTTGCCTCATGTAATTCGGGACATCCTGGTTAGGGGCATATACATTTATGATGACTGCTGAATTGCTCCTTTTATTAATATATAGTGTTTTTCCCTGATTCTAATAACAGTTTTCTTTAAAGTTTATTTCATCTGATATAAGTAAAGCTACTAGAGTTGTTTTGAGCTTGTTTGTGTATTTGTTTGTTTTGGTTAATGCATGCATGGAATACCTTTTCCAGCCCTTGGGTTTCAATCTATTGGTATTATTGTTTCTAAGGTAAGTCTGTAGTACACAGGATATAGATGATTAATATTTTTTATCCATTCTGACAGTCTTTGTCTTTTAATTGGGGAGTTTAATCCATTAACACTCAATGTTATTACTGTAAAGACAATTCTTTCTTCCCTCAGTTTTATCTTTGAGTTTTATCTGTCATATTTTATTTTCACCACTTTTTCATTACTTTTACTGATATAATCAGGCATTTCTGGGCTCTTTCAAGCCTATCTTTCCTGTCTTTTCTTTTCAGATTATAGTACTAACTTTAATTCTTTCTGCAAAGCCAGTCTCTTGGTTACAAACTCTCATTTTCTGTTTATCTGTGAATATTCTAAACCCTCCCTCATCTTTTATAGAAAATCTTGTCAGGTATAATATCAGTGCCAGGCAGTTTTTATATTTCAGTATCTTAAATATATCATATCACTACCTTCTTTCTCCCATGGTTTCTGATGAGAAATCAGCACTTAATCTTATTGGGTGTCCCTGGCAGGTGATTCATTGCTTTTCTCTTGCTGCTCTGAAAATTTAATCTTTTTTTGTCTTTAACATTAGACATTCTGTTTAGTGTATGTTTTGGAGTAGGTCTATTTGGATTTATTCAGATGAGAGTACATTTTGGTTTTTGGATATGGATGTCTATATCCTTCAATGGGGCTGGGAAATTTTCTACCATTATTTCTTCAAATATTCCTTCTCTCACTTTTTGCTTCTATTCTCCTTCTGGGACAACAATGACAAGAATATATGCATGTCTCTTGCAGTCATTTATTTACCTGAGGCCCTGTTCATTTTTTTCATTTTTTTCTTTTATCTGTTCTTTTATATATTTACTTTCAGAGGCCATGTCTTCAAGCTCACTGATCCTTTTTTCTGCCTTCTCAAATCTGCTGTTATATGCCTCAACTGTATTTTATTTCTCTTATTGTGCCTTTAATTCCCATAAGAGCTGCTATTTTTCTATATATGCTTTCAAATTCTTCTTTGTGCTCACCCAGTGTCTTAATATCCTTAATTTCTTAACCATCTCATTGAATTTATTAAGATTTTTTGAACATCTATTTCTGTTTCTTGATATGAATTGGAATTATTTGTTGGTGTCTTGGCATCTGGGTTACTAGATGTATTTATTCCAGGTGAAGTTTCTCTCTTTAGGTTATGGCTTCCTTGCCCTTTTTTCCCTTGAAGATTGTGTAGTAGGAACCAATTATGTAGTTAGCACTCTAAGCTGGGAAAGCTGAAGTTGCCCAAGTTGTCCTAGGAAATGATGAAGCTTGTCCCACCCTATTCTTCTGTCAGTGGTTACGACAGAGTTGCAGCTGTGCATTGTGATCCAGGCTGTGAAGGCCAAGGCCATCTGCAGTTGCCCACAGAGACTTTTGCAGCCTCACACTCCTTCTCCTCCTGCCTCAGCAGAGATGGACCTCCAGGTATGGGGAGTAAATTAAGTCATGAAGGCCAAAACTGACCACAGTTGACCAGGTAGATTAGTGTAGCTCTTGCCCCTCTTCCCCTGCAAAGGGTGAAGAGGACTATACAGAGTGACCAACAATCTAATCCATGAGGGCTAAAAGTGCCTGCCTTTTCCATGAGAGGCTGAGGGAGTCCTGTCCCTTCTGCACTTTAAGGGTTGAGGATGGAGTAACAGGCACCCACCAAAGTATTCTTTACCAGATGAAAGCACCTACAATTGCCCAGGGGAGCTAAGGAAACACAGTTCCTCTCCTATCCTGTTTATTGGACAAGGATGGAGCCACAGGTGTCTGAGTTTCCACTCTGTGTGGGTTGCAATAGCTTGCAGTTGCCCAGAGAGGCTAGGGAAACATCAGCCCCCTCAAATCCTATGGGGGGTGGGGATGGAATTGAAGTCACTAAACAAACCAGTCTGTGTGAGTTGAAAGCACCTGCAGTTACCCAGAGAGGCTAAGGAAGCACCAGCACCCTCTTATCCTATAAAGAGTCAGATTGGAGTTCCAAGCACTCAACAAACCCAGTCATGTGGGCCCAAAGGACCTGCAATTGCCCAGAAAGGCTGATGAAAGACATCTCCCCTCATATCCTACTGGGTTAGGGCTTGGACCTACAGGTATCTGAGTATCTAGTCTGTGCAGGTTGAAAGGACCTGCAGTTGCTCAGAGAGGCTGACCAAACACCTGTCCCCTCCTATCCTATGGTGGAATGTGGGATGGAATCCAAAGCACTCAACCAGCAAATCCTTGTGGCCCCAAATCACCTGCAGGTGCCCAGAGAGGCTGAGGACACATCAGTTCCTTCTTGTCCTAATGGGGTGGGGGCAGTGGAGCCTCAGGTGCCCAACAGTCCAGTTTGTGCCATCCAAAAGCAACTGCAGGTGCTCAGAGCAGGTGAGGAAACACCCTCCCCTCCTACCATATGCAGAGGGAAATAGATTCAAAAATGCTCAACAAACAAGTCTGTGCAGTATGAAAGCACTGACAGTTGCCCAGACAGGCAGAGGAAATACAGCTTCACTCCTATCTTATTGGAAAGCAGGGGTGGAGCACCACCTGTTCAACTATACAGGCTGTGCCAATGAAAAGCACCTGCATCTCCTGAGAGAGGCTGAGGAAACACCAGCAGTTCCTATCCTATGTGAGGGAGGGATGGAATTGAAAACAGTCAACAAGCCAGTCTGTGCAGGCTGAAATTACCTGCAGTTGCCCAAAGAGACCAAGGAAACACAGCTCCTTTCCTATCCTATTGGTGAGTGGAGATGGAGCCCTGTGTTTCTGACTATCCAGCCTGTGCTGGCTGAATGTCTGCAGTTGCCCATGGAGGCTGGTGATGTTACTGCCAGCTTCCTCCCTGCCAGAGGTGGGGATGGGGCTTAGACTAGGGCTGCAATCTAATCTGGGTGAAAAGAAGCCAATTCTTACTGTGTGTCCTCACAATCACTGTTATTTTCAATCAGGCCTGCTTCCCCTCAAGCCTGGAGTTGAGGTAAATTGGTGGCTACCAGCCTCTTTTTGAATTTGACAGGCTCAAACTGTCACTGTACTTAAGATCATACCATAGCAAGCCAAATTTACTAATCATTAGCTGAAGTCAGTGAATGTCTGTCTTTCTCACTCTTGTTTTTGGTAAATGTAGCTTCCAACTTTAACCATTGGATAGACTTCAAGGTAGCTTGTGCCACCAGTAGAGGATGGACACCAATCTCCAAGGGATGGAGTGCTCTACTCATGAACCTTCACTGCAGGCTGACAGTCACATCCTTCCATTCTTTCAAGGATGTTGTAAGATGCTCTACTTTTCTTCTAGACTCCCAAACAGGTGCTTTAGATAACTCTGTGTAATTACTAACTACCCTGTAGGATGAGCTGAATCTTGGTGCTCCTTACACTGCCATCATCTTGCCCCTCCAACCCTGACTGATTTTATAACTGCTTGATTTTTCATATATGAAAGATGATTAATGAAGTCACCAAGTGAAGAGTGGATTTGCTTATTTATCCTTTCAGTTCTATTAGTTTTTCTTCACATATTTTGAAGCTCTGTTTTTAGGTGCATATACATTTAAGATTGTTATTTCCTCTTGGAAAATTGGCTCCATCATCATAATGCAAAACTTCTCTTTACCCCTGATAATCCTCTGCGTTCTAAACTCTGAATTTTCTCAAATTAATATAGTAAGTAAAGCTTTCTTTTGATTAATGTTAACATGATATCTCTTACTCTAATCTATAACATACATCTGTATATGTATTTATAAAGTGAGTCTCTTCTGCAAAATATGTATTTGGATTCGTGTATTTATCCACCTTGACAAAGTATTTGTCATAAAATAAACTTATTTTACACTGAAACTGGCCCATGATGTTGAGTGTTGTTTACAAAATCACATTTAAATTTACATTAATATCTATCATGACTGTAACTGTTTTGTAATTATTGGATTTATTTGTCCCATGCCAACTCTTCTGCCTATTTTCATTTTAAATGAATGTTTTATATGATTACATTTTTATTTCATTCTTGACATTAAATTTTATTCCTTTTAATTTGGGGGGATTTGTCATAGAGTTTTGAAAGAATTTTAGCTAATATAAACCTACTTATTTATTTAAATTTATTGAGGACACTTTACAATAGAGTGTCCCAATTCCTCCCTCTCATTGTTGGTGCAAATTGATGTCATTATTTCATTTATCCACATGCTGTTCAAATTATTAATTTATACTATTATGAATTTAAACAATTACCTTTTATATCAATTAATAAAAATAAAAGAAATTGTTCCTTCACTGATGCTCTGATGCTATTCCTTTACATATGCTGACAAAATTTTATTTTTTGGCATTAATTATTTTATTAGAATTGTTGTAGGTTTACAGAAAAATCATGCAGAAAGTACAGAGTTCCCATATAACACCACCAGACACAGTTTTCTCTATATTAACATTTTATTTTTTTAATTTTTATATTTAAAGTAGCTTTAGATTACATAAATGTTACAAAAATATAAGGGATTCCCATATATCCCTACTTTCTCCTTCTCCTGCAATTTCCCACATTAACAATACCTTTCATTAGTATGATAAACTTGTTACAATTGATAAACACGTATTGAAGCATTGCTACTAACCATGGGATACAGTTAACATAATAGTTTACACTCTGTCCCACACAATTTTGTAGGTTATGGCAACATATACAATGGCCTGTATCTGTCACTGCAATATATTGCAGGATAACACCAAATTCCCCAAAATGCCCCCATATTACACCTATTGTTCCTTGTGCCAATCCTCAGAGCCTCTAATGGCCACTGCCTTTATGTAAATGATAAGAGTTCTTCCATTGCTAAAATAATAATAATACTATAGTAGAATAATAATGTTTATTTTGTCCATTGTTCATTCCCCAATTTTGAGGATTTGGGGATGGTGATGCCCACTCTACTTCTAATTGAGAGCGAGCTTAAATTCCTTAGGGAAGATGAATGGAACTATCTTGATTGCAGCTGCAGACACTGTCTCTTCCTTGGGATGGGTGTTGTACATCATCATCTCCTTGATAGTTTTCCTTGGTAAATCCAATGAACTGGAGAGTAGGTATTGCAACTTTGCTGAAATTCAGGGCACGACTGACACATGGACATATGAAAGATTTCAGTCTCTGCAACATGTATTTATCAAGTATACTGCTAATTATAGGTTCAAATAAAAAGGACAAAAGAGCCACAGGTAGAGAACTTACAAATGAATCTAACTCTGTTTTACTCGGAAGCATAAATTCCAAAGAAAGACCCACTGACAGGGTGTTGAATTGCTGAGCTTTCTACATTGCTTATAGTTTCTGGATTTCTCTAGAGTCCTCAGAAACCCTGTTATTTGAAGCACTGTATGCTGTGGCAGTCCATGACATACTACTGAGATTTGCATACAAGTAACCTCTGGAATGACCTCCCAACTCACTTTGAAATCTCTTAGCCATAAAAACTCATTTTTATTTACCATTTCCCACTTTTGGTCAAGGTCTTCTTCCAGATGGAATGACAGTGCATGGGGAAGGTAGTGCATTTATATGCTGAGTTAGACTTAGAGAGAGGTCTCATTTGAGCAAAAACAAGGCTTTCAGGAGGTAACTTTTAGGCAGTATATAATACTAGGATATGTTTCAGTTTTGCAAGAAAATGCTTATTAGTTCAATCATCAATATCAAGGGTCTGGCATTATAGTCTTTCTTCCTTCAGTAGGTAATGCCCTTGTGCTTGGGGATTCTTGCTATCCTATGAAAGAATGTAGCAGAATTCCCCAGGATAGGAATTCAATATTCTTTTGATTATTTTGTGGAACTTCACCAACTGAGATAATGACCCATGTACATTTGAACATATTCATATCCCTTAGAGGAATGCTTCAGGTGAACACCTTCCTATACATCCCCCCATCACTGACATCCTGAACCAGTGATCATCCCCTGACACTTTTGTCATCATTCTGTGATCCAAAACTTCTCCAAAAATGAAGCCAACAAAATAAGTATATAAAATTAATAAGAAAATGAAATTATTTTAGAAATAAATAAAATACAAAAAATTAAAAATTGAAATAATAAAAAGATAAAAAAACAGACATTGTGTCTTTTATCACTGTATGTTCTATTGTCTTGTATGTAAAGTGATATTTTCTTCCATATATTCCCCTAGTGTCTTATTTTCATTTTATCTTCAAAGAAGCTTTAGGATACAGAAAATTCACATAGAGAATGTAGGGGATTCACATATACCCAACACCCTCCCTCATTTCTCCTCTCCCCTATTAATAACATTTTACAGGTTGAGCAATTCTAATGCCCTAAAAAAGCCCCATGTTCCATCTATGCTATTCTTCCTTCACCCTCCCCTCAGAACCTATGGTAACCACTAAGTTACAATTTTTGAAGAAAAAGAGTCATAGCTACTTGCAGTAAAATTGAGGGCTTCACATATTGGTCTGTTTTCTTTTCTTAGGCACTGCCTAATATTCTCAGGGGATTCTTGTCACTCTAATTTACAAGTACTTCCCAGAATGGGAGTTTGACATTTTTTTATTTATTGTGTTGGTCTCCACCCACTGATACAACACACTATGACAAGATGAACACTTACATATTCCATAAAACCCTATCCCTGTTTTACCCTGTCCCACATAACCCCACACACACCTGACACCCTGCACCAATAACTCTCCTCTGACAAATTTTCCAAAAGGACATTATCAACATTGTAGTTTTAACCACTGTCCTGCAAATCCCCATAGTTCACCTGTTCCTTCCCCCAAACTTCCCCCCAGTTCCTTGGATAGACCAACTCAACACCACCAACCTACTCCACGCTCACAGTCCAACACCCCCAAACCCAATCCAATTTTCTAACCTATATCATTTTCCTTCTCCCTAAGAATCACATTTGAAAATTTATTGATGATCATTTCTATTTGTGATGAAATCTTTCAGGATTTGTTTATTTGTGAACGTCTTAAATACCCCTACACTTTAAAAGATTATGTTACTGGATAGGGAATTATGGGCTTCCTGTTATGTGTTTCTTTTTAACTTTAAATATTTCACTGCACTTTACTTTTACTTGTTTGTTATAATAGTCAGAGTTCTCTAGAGATACATAAACAAGACATATTATATATGAAAATATTAAGAGATTTATTATAAACATTTGCTCACACAACTCTGGGGATTGCCAAGTCTGAATTCCATTGGGTAGACAACAAATTGAAAGCTCAGTGAAGGTGGCATTGAAATCCCAAGGAGGAATGTGCTTTCATAAGGAGTGATAGAAATTCTGGTTTCTGCCCTCTGAAATCCTTAGTTCTTGCTTCAAGGCATAAAAATGATTGGATGAGGTGATTATTCTCTTTGCTGAAGGCAATTTCATTTGTTGATTGCAGATATAATCAACCATGGATGCATCAAACTGACTAATGTTTTAAATATCTCTATGAAATGCTTACAATAACAAGCAGACCAGTGCTTGCTTGACCAAACAATGGACACCATATACTAGACAAGCAGATGCATATAATTAACCACTCCTTTTTATTTTGGAACCCACACACATCTCCTTAAACCCTATTTATCTCTATACAAAGATATAAACAGTAGTGCTTTTATCTAACAAAATTCAATTATCTTGTTTACAACTGGAAACACAGTAACACTTTCTTCAATGATGATTTATGTCCTTGGGTTATAGTTGATCTCATCCTTAATATCCTTCAAATTTAATATTATGAAATAGTTATTACAACTTTTGTCATATGGTATGGAGAAAAGAGAGGGAAAAACAAAGATGTTTGCTTTATGAATATATGCAAACATGTTCATTAAAAAACAAGGAAAAAACCCTCATTGCTATTACCTACTTCTGCCGGGTGTTGTAAGCTTTGTGCCTCTATTTTGTTATAGGAAGGGTCAGATGAAACTTCACCTTAGAAATGATATTTTCACATATCCCACACTATTGGATGCCTAGAAATGTTACTAAGGTAGAATTTTTGTTTAATTTATCTTCAATGATCTGACATAGCTTAACAGTGAATATAGAGTAGTAACTTCTTCTTGCTCATTAGATGTAATAAACATGATATACCCATATAATGGACCATTGTTATGTCTTGTGAAAGAGAAAGTCAAGTTCTTGCAGACTGTATTACATCATGGGGATTGAAAATCGCTGTGCCCCTGAGGTAGGACAAGTTACTCATCTTGACAATGCGGTGGGAAGGCAATGAAACTGTTTCTGGTGGTGTTTATTAACAGGTATTGATGAAAAACGTATTTGCTGGATCAGAAACTTCATTCTATGCACTTGGGAATATCCTGATTTTTTTCAAGCAATCATGTCACTTCTGGAACAGCAACTTTGATTAGACTCATTACCTCATGAAGGTTATGCTAATCCAGTGTCATCTTCCAAGATCCTTCTATTTTCTGTGGAGGCCAAATAAGGGAGTTGTAAGGAGATGTGGTGGGAATCACTATCCCTGCATCATTCAATTTCTTGATTCTGGCACTAATATCTGAAATCCCTTCAAGAATGTGGTATTTATTTTGTTATTTTGTTAGCTGGAAGACTTTCATACCATAGAAATCCCTACTCTATAAATCAGGGAACGACTTGGAGGTTCTTTCAGTTGCTGAGTATGTCTATTCCAATTATGCATTCTGGAACTGAGGTAAATATCCATTCATCTCCTGAAGTTCAAAAGCTCTTATCCGGACAGGGTGACTACAATGGCATTTCAGGTCTCCAGAAATTAATATCATTTGAGGGTCAGCAATCCTGAAAACGGCTGAACATTTTCATTTCCCCAATGACACCCCTGTAGAAAATCTTATGTCCTTTTGGGAAGGATGGGATAAAGATTAATAGTGTAGAAGAGTCCTTCCCTAAGAGCACTGCTCTTCTATTCATTCAAAGAATTTGGGGTTTTTAAACTGTCTCAAGTCTGGGAATTGATTGAGAGTTTATGACTATTTGTTGTTGTTGTTATTCAAGTTAGATTTTTTTCACTTGAAATAGAACTCTTCTGCTTACACAGATCAAACAATAAATTAGTAGAATGCCGATCTATTTTATTTTTAGGTGCCAAATAATAAACTGTCCAATGCCATAGGTCTCTGCAAGTCAGACTATTCTGACATCCACTCTGACTCTACTATCCATTATGGTAGCCAAGTTTTCATTGTATTTGATGATTAAGTGCAAACTTGGCCCCTGCCAAAATAGGAACTCATCATTATTATTGTTTTTAAGGATCCAAGTTCAGAGGCCAAAATGTGACCCACAGTAATATCTGAATGACTCATAGCTCTTCAGGCAGATGGAGCTGAAGTATGAACAGACCTTAAATTAAAAACAAAAAAGCCATTCTAAGATCCTAAAATTTCTAAGCCTGTAGATCTTCTAATCTACATTAAACAAGAACAATGCTCCATCTTCAAATGGAAGTGGTTAGGATGAGATCATACTAATACAGGCCTTGAAGTACCAATCAAGTTACAGGAGGAAAAACCTGAAATGCCTATGTCCCCTACTTCTATCACATTACCTTCTTTCTTTCAACTCACACCCATGGCCTCTTGGAGATATTACTATGTTTAATTTACTGAGGAAGGGTGAACCTTGGCCTTATTTACAGACAGTTCTGGGAGATATGCAGGCACCACAAAAACTAAACAATGGCAGTGCTTCAGCCTCTTTCTGGGATGCTTCCTGGGATAGTTTGAAGCTGGATGAATTCCAGAAAATCATGTCCTTAGAACTTATCCATTCCTGTGAGTATGAACTTACTGTACGTGGAGAATTTTGATTAGATTACTTTGGTGGGACATGACCCAGGTTGGAGTAAATAAATCAAAAGAAAAAAATCACATGATCATCTCTATAGATGCAGAAAAAGCATTCAACAAAAACAACAACTTTTCCTGATAAAATCAATACAAAATATAGGAATAGAAGGAAACATTTTGAACATGATAAAGGGTATATATGAAGAACCCACAGCTAACATCATCTTCAATGGTGAAATCCTGAAAGCTTTTCCTCTAAGATTGGGAACAAAATAAAATTGCCCACTATCACTGCTTCTATTTAACATTAACTTAGAAGTACTTGTTTGAGCACTGAGGCAAGAAAGAGGATATAAATGGCATCCAAATTGGAAAGGAAGAAGTCAAAATTTCACTATTTGCAGATGACATGATCCTGTACAAAGAAAGCCCTTAGAAATCTATAAACAAATTTCCTAAACTTATAAATGAGTTCAGTAAAGTCACAGACTATAAGATAAATGCTTAAAAGGCAGTAACATTTTTGTACAACAATAATGAACAATCTGAGGAGGAAATCAAGAAAAAATATCATTTACAATAGTAATTAAAAGAATCAAATACGTAGGAATAAATTTAATTATAGATGTAAAGGACTTACATAAAAAAAACTACACAACAGTGTTAAAGGAAATCAAAGAAAACTTAAATAAATGGAAGAATATTCCCGGTTCATGGATGGGAAGACAATATGTCATTAAGATGTCTAACCTACCCAAACGGATCTACAGATTTAATGCAATCCCAATAAAGATCAACACAGCATTTTTT
The DNA here is from genome assembly GCA_029593785.1 of Cabassous unicinctus. Taxonomy (NCBI): domain Eukaryota; kingdom Metazoa; phylum Chordata; class Mammalia; order Cingulata; family Chlamyphoridae; genus Cabassous; species Cabassous unicinctus. The sequence continues at coordinate 28,486 of JAQZBX010026304.1, forward strand.
AAAATGAATTGGAAAAACTAATTACAAAATTTATTCAGAAGGGTATGAGATCCACATTAGCCGAAGACATATCGAAAAAGAAAATTGAAATTGGAGGAATCACACTACCTGACCTTAAAAGACACTACAAATCTTTTTAAAAAATTTTTTCTTCTGTTTTTTCCCATTTTTTTTGAATTTCTCAATCCATTAATTATATTTTATTTTTAGTTCTTTTTTTCTGAGTTTCCTTGTATTTTATCTCTTGCATTTAAGCTTATCATTATTATTTCATTTTCCTATTAATTGTATTTGATTATTATATGGGCTTCATCTTCAAGGAAGATTTAGATCACAGTAGGGTTACAATGGGGGCTGCAAAGGATCATTGGTGGAAGGTGACTGGGATGGGGGATTCATGGGAGTAAGTTCATCTGAATATACATGAAAGATATATAAAATTGTTCAAATGATCGAGGGATGGGGCATAGTCACGGTGGATAGACAATCACTCAATAAATGAGGGAATACTGAATTCCCAGCCTGGAGAGCTCTGCTAC
>JAQZBX010026305.1:0-29022 GCA_029593785.1 Cabassous unicinctus
TCGTTGGACAGGCAACTTCTCCCAGAAACTCATCAACGACCCTTCATTGGACTTTCATCGGAGCCACTGGTTTGCAGCCTGCCTGTGGAGCCTGGACTTGTGCATCCCCACGGTTGCGTGAGAGACTCTTTTAAAATCTCATATCATTGACGGATATCTCCTGTTGATTCTGTTTCCCGAGAGAACCCTGACTAATACAAGTACTGACACATGTTACAACACGGATGAACCCCAAAAACATTACACTATGTGAAAGAGGCCAGACACAAAAGTCACATATTGTATGATTCCATTTATGTGACATTTGTGTGATTAGGTAAATTCATACAGACAAAAAGCAGATTAATGATAGCCAAGGACTGGGGCTGGGGGTGGGGGGTGGGTATATTCAGTAGTAGCTTCTTAAGGGTATGGGTTTTATACTGTGGTATAGAAAATATTTTCTGGTTGAACAACATTGTGAATGCAATAAACACCACTGAATTGTTCACTTTAAAATGGCTAATTTTATGTTATATTAATTTTACCTCAATTAAAAAATAAAGGGTAGGTTATAAAAGACTGTTTTCTATCTGAGTCTCTCCCTCTCCTCTCCCTCTCCTCTCCCATTCCTCTCCCTCTCCTCCCCTCTCCTCTTCTCTCTTTCATCTTTCTCTGGGGGGAGAGGGAAAATCCTGCTCTGAAGAAGTCCACTGGGAGAGACACTGAAGCCTCTTGCCAATACCCAGAGAGGGACTGAGATTTGGCAGCTACAATGACAGTGAATTTGGTAGCAGATTCTTCAGCCCTAGTCATGTCTTAGCATAACTGTAACCATTTGACTGGAACCTCATGAGAGACCCTGAGTCAGAACTGCGCATTTAAGCTTCTCGTGGATACCTGATCCTCAGAAACTGAATCGTTTTAGCAGCTACATTTTGAGATAATTTATTATCTAGCAATAGACAGCTAATTCATTCTTAAAGGAAACTATCCCCAAAGACAATGGTTTAACATGTGAAACTACAAGAAGCACATTTACATGTCACTCCATGAAGCTTGACTTTTCATTTAGATCAAATGACTGTTCTAAATTAATTATCTTCTTTTCCATTTCAAATTCTCTTGTTCATGCATGAGGATGAAACAATATGTGTTAATACATTGGATCATTAGTAGGAGAACTTTTCAAATATTTAAATTAAGCCTGTTTTAAGTTAATATATCAGGTGATTTAAGTAGAAAATTGGTTTATTTTAATAATGGTTCAATTTTTGAATTCTATTAGTGGAATTAATTTTTTAAAATTTATTTTGTTAAAGACAAAACATCTAACATTATTGTAAATGCTTATGCAATTCAGTTAAAAGTCTAAAAAAGATGATGATACACATGGTTTTGAAGAGATAATATCCACAAAAGTATGACTGACATTTTAACTTCAGTTATAAAATTCAGTAAATATCAGAAAATCACTTGGTTTAATAATGATCAAATATACAAAAATTAAGAAATTTATGGAGCAGAAATATACTTAAAAATTAGATCTCATGCAGACATAGTTTATAATGTGTCCAGAGAAACTGTGATGTTATATTAATTAAAGCTGTAGTTGTCCATATTTATAAATATTCTGCATATATAAATTTAGAATAATTGCAGTAAAAATTTTTTAGTTGAAGCTGATACCAAACACCAGAAAACATTTCAGACTACACACACATGTTTTCTCATTTTTCTGCCAGTCTTTAGAATGAAATTAAGAAGGCCTCGGATATTGCAGCATCTATACTTGGCAAGACATTTAAAAGCAACATAAACAGAGACAGCATATTTCACAAGTTTTGTCTTATAAAAATAACTGTTGAATTAATAATATCAGTGGCAAAAAGGAACTCTCAGAATACTTGGGCTGAAATATTTATATATTTTAATAAAAATTAGTTTGGATAATATCTCCCATTTATCAAAATTTGCTCTGAGCTTACAAGATATCTTAGAACCTACAGAGCAAATACTTTCTGAATTAAAAATATTGCCATCTATAGAATTGCAACAATTGAAGTTGTCAACAATTACTAATTTACTGTCCATAAATTCAACTTTTAAGAAAATTTTAGTAAATTTTATAAAACTATTTAAAATAATCATATTGAAACATTAATTAAAACAAATACATTGTGGTATTTGCAATGAGTAAGAAACTAAATATGACTAAGAAACTCTCTGAGGTATATGAATAAGAAAAAGGAATAAATCTGCTTATTTTTAAATGTTGAGAAAATCAATATAAAGAAGTTTCTTATTTTATGTTATAATATACATATATATGTTACTTTCAGTAATTTATGTAATTTTATTTCTGAAAATAAATTTTGAATAGAACTATTTTATAGGTATTCTGTGGCAGTTTGATATTATTTATTAATCCCCCCAAAACAGAAAAATTATTTGTAAACTGGTCTGTTCCTCTGGGTATGATACCCTTTGCTTGTATTAAATTCAAAGGTTTCAAGTTTATTTGATAAAAGATTAGGGATTTGATTTGACCATGTAAGTAGGGCATGACTCAGGGTTGAGTCCCTGCCCCCTTGGAGGGCTGATATAAATGGAAACCCACTTGGGAAGAAAGAGAGCTCCATAGATGCCAGAGGAGACAAGGCTCAAACAGCTAAAGCAGGGGAGAGATGAGCCATTCTCCTAATAGTTTGCAGCTGAGCAGCTGATAAAGCCTGGAAAGAAATAAGCCCTATGCAAGACTGATAAAGGAAATCCTGAGAGATAAGCCCTAAGCCAGCCTACAGCTAAGATTAGAAAGAAGCTGGGCCTACAGAGCCTTAAGTGGAAGAAGGAAGGAGAGATCAGGCAGAGATCGCCTGCCATCTTGCTTCAACGTGTGGCAACAGACTTTGGTGACAAAGCCTTGAGTTCAACTCTTTAGAGCCTTGTAACTGTAAGATTTTACCCCAAATAAATAACCTTTATAAAAGCCAACAGATTTCTGGTACTTTACATCAGCACCACTTTGGTTGACTAGTATTAAAACAAACTGTTGTTTAACAAATGTTCAAAATTTACTTGATTTACGTATTTTTAGTGAACTATTTCATTTTAAAAGTTTCCTGCTTTGAAGAAAAATATTAAATGGTCACTCTGGTTATTTTAGCCATATTTCACAGGTGAGGATGAACACCAGTTCTATTAACCAAAGATAAACACCTTCAAATGGAATAGTAAGAATTCAATGGTAAGAAGTAATGATAATTATTAAAGTACCTTACAATCTCATTTTGAAATATTGTCTATTTCTATAAAATGTGATTTTAAGTGCCATGGAAAAAAGCATTTTGTAATGATTAAAATAATTTCTATGAATATAAAAACTAGTCAGAACATAAGTTGAAATCAATTTATGTGCAAATACAGCCAAAATAATAAATGAGGCTGAGATATACCCTTGTTTTGTTTTGTTTTGTTTTGTTTTCAATCGCATGAGCAGGGGTAAATATTTATCTTAGATTTGGCTCACTCATTATAAGGAATTCCCTGATGTGTCAGAGATTCACATCTAAATGCAAATACAGACTTTGAGACTTATGGAAGTATTATGGATATAGAAAGGCAGAGTGATTAAGGAACCAATGACAAGTATAAAATCCAGAAACAATTCAGAAGAGAAGCAAATGAATATGGAAGAAGAATATAGAGACACTTAGAAATCTGGGATTTAATATTTTGTCTTTCTAGAGATCTTATTGCCAGACAGTAAAACATGGATGCCATAGCTAATATTTTAAAATATGAATCTTTCCATGGTCAGTAAGTTTCCTGGGTTGTCTGCAAATCCAGAAAACTGCCAAACCGTACAGGTAATTTATAATGTTTCCAGAAGGAAAGGTTTACTTTAATTTATTAGTTACTGACATATCTTTCTCAAATGATAACACATTGTATAACCATTACCTAGGATTATCCTTTATTGACAATAGAAGACATGTAGCTAGGAACACATATTTTTGATCAATCTTTCTCCTTTTCTTCCCCCTTCCCAACAAATATAAGGTTTTGAACTTACTGATTAAAACTTTAAAAGGGAATAATTGCAATGGTTTCAACAATACATATAATATGTCATCCTATATTTTTGAGGTTTAGAGAAGGGACACATTCAGGAAAATATAAGTTATGACTAAGTACAAAGTTCATTTGCACTACATTTCCTACTTATCAGAATAATTTATCTTGCAAAAAAAATCCAGTAATTTCTCCTCAAATTCTCTGATATTGTGACAATTAAAAAATTGTGGATCCCAGAAAAGATCATGTCCTTAGAGTTAATCCATTCTTATGCATGTAAAGCTATTGTAGGTGGGAACTCTTGAATAAATGACTTCTGCTAAAGGCTTTGATTAGATTGCATGACACAGGGTGGGTCCTAATCCTTTTATTGGAGTTCTTAAAAAACAGAAGAACATATGCCTCAAAAACAAAGAAAAATGAGCAGAGAGAGAGAGTAGGAATCCTGGAGTGCAGAGATGAGCCCGGGAGAAAGAAAATCCACAGAAGGAGCAGCCTGAAGCAGAGCTAGCAAGGACACCCTGAGGAGAGTTGAGAGATGAGTAGACTGGCATTATGTCCTGCCATATGCCTGATTGCCCACAGCTGAGCCTGGAGAGAAAGTGAGCCTGGAGAAAGCAGAGATTGGCAGAACCACCATTGTACCTTGCCACATGGCATGGGTCAAGGATCCCCAGCAGCCACCCTTTGGTGAGACAGCATCTCTGATGATACCCTGATTTGGATATTTTCACAGCCTCAGAACTGAACACTTTTAACCTAATAAATACCCATTACAAAAGCCAACCCATTTCTGGTGTATTGCTCACAGCAAATTTTAGCAAACTAAATCAGATATGCTGCAAAGAAATAATTGAAAAAACCCTCAGAAAATCTTTTCTTTTGATCTACTGAAGCTGATTTGAAGGGTATAAATAAAGGCAAGTTCCTCTCAAAGCATACTAGATAAGGCATATGGGCATAATTGAGAACTTTGGTCATGGAGATTATCTCAAAAGCCCAGCCCATACTAAATTCTATTTAGTTCTCTCTTACTTTTTAATTAGTCTCTTTCTTTGACTAAGCTATTATATTCCCCACTCCATCTCTTTTCCATTATACCTGTTAAATGAGACTTTTTTGATAATTGGTATTTGGGCAGAGACCCCTCTGACAGTTTGAAGTTATTTTATGAATCCCAATAAGAAGAATGTGCTCTTGAACTAATCCATTCCTGTGGGTATAGGGCCCTTTTGATTGGACTACATCAGTGAGGCATGAATCAAGTTGAGTCTCTGCCCTCATACTGGAGCTTTATATAAACGGAGATACAGAGAGAGACACAGAGAAAGGAAGCCACCAATCTTGACCTTGCCATGTGAGAGAGGGCTTGCAGATCACGAGCAGCCAAAGGTTAAGCACAAAGCTGCCAAGAGGCTGGGCCCATGCAGCAACACTAGGTTAAAGAGATGAGTCATTTTTCTGACAGTCTTTACAGTTGAACTCAGGAAGAAAGCAGAGCAGCCGAGGATGAGAGCGGAGGCCCAGAAAGAGACACCCTAGGCCTGGTTGCCCCCAGCTGAGTTCCAGTAGATGGTAGATTCTGGAGGGGAAGGTAGGGACCTTGGCAGAGATTGACTGCCACCTTTGCCACATGGTAGGACACCAGTATCACCAGTAGCTGACTTTGGTGAGAAAGCATTTCTGAAGGTGCTTTGATTTGGACATTTCACAGCCTCAAAACTGTAAGCTTTTGCCCTAAGTAAAATCCCCATTATAAAAGCCATCCCATGTATTGTACTTTGCATTGGCAGCCCTGTGGAAAATGAAGACAACTCCCAAAGGTAAAAAATAATAGGCATCAATAATAGGTATCTACACTTCTAAAGAATGGAATGTGCTAGACCATCTATGCAGGGTTGGCAAAAGGTTGGACTCCAACCAGATCTGCCAGCCCTAAGTTCTCACCTACTTCCTGGCAATAAAAACAAATAACAAGTATGCACTGATAGAGTAGAAAATTTGTTGAATAAAAATTACTATAAAGATAGAACGGTTGATGGTCTGTGAAGTTACATCGCTGTCCCTACCATGGAGACAGAAGGACCACAAGGAAAAGAGGGAGAGTCACCCAAACAGCATATCTTATATCCACTAGATTTTGAGGGAAAATGGACTTTTACCTGAATTATACCTGAAAAGTTCAAAAGATCGGAAGCTATGATTGGTTGGCCACTCTTATTGTAGGATGTGGACACTGAACTGCACTGGAAATGGCACAGCCAGAGCTTGGAGGTGTCTGGGCGGAGGAGCAGGAATTTGTGAGGACCAGAGGTAGATCCAACAGAAAGAAAATGGAATCTCAAGAGAGACTCCACTAAAAAAATAGACAGATAGATACATATATATATTCTGGACACTTGAAGCATATTCCACAAAGAGATGGACTACAGGAAACAAGTTGCTCTCACAGGAGGAGATCATAAGGACCATAAAGAGAGGAATCGTTTTCTTGCAGGTGACAGATTTCCAGCAAAGAATGGGGAGAGATAGGTAGGGAAAAGAGGGGAAAGTTTGGCTCCACAAAACCACAGATCCGCCCACAAGAAAAAGAAATACAATTTAGAATCTCCTTGTTGATTAAGCCTTGACAAGGGAACAATTCAAAATGGTTTCAAGGCTACAATTAAATGTGCCATTCTCTATTTTGAGGTCTTAGAGAATGCTCACATTAGGGCAAATATAATTGTGGCTAGTGCAAAGTTCATTTGCTCTGAATTCCAAATCGTAAATATAAGTGATGCAAAACATGAAGTTATCTCTTCCCAAATCTTCTGCTGTGCTGTGGGAAAATATTAGGATGTCTAAGTGAGATCTTTCCTTTGCATCTGGTCAAACTGCTTTCAAGGGTGGAAGACAGGATTATCTCAGCTTACTGAGATAGCCTCCACCTGTACCAGTGTTGGCAAACCTTTCTCCTCTTCCTATATAAACCCTGGGGCAGCCAGGTGCAGCATTGTGATTGAAAGAGGAAAAGTAGAATAGCAAAATGAAAAATAGTGAAAATATGACTGTGTAAGCTTCCTGCATTGCAGAATTCTAAGCCTGAGGTAGGGAGGAATTTTGGGGTCACCTGATTTGGGGACTGTTACGGTTAGGGTGACTAACCATCAGTTTGTTCAGGACTTTCCTACATTTAGTGCTAAAAGTCCCAACTAGCAGGAAACCCATCAGTCCTGAGCAAACCTGGCTGTGCTAGTCATTTAGTTAAATGAAATAAATAGGGGAAACTGTAAGAACAAATATTTCATCCAAAGGGGTGAGAATGGGAGGGTATGTGGTGTGAATAATGAATAAAGAGGATGGTATTGAAGATGAAGTCATAACAAAAAAAAAATGTGATTTCTGCCTACATCAGCTTCTTCAATAAACCACTTCCACTCATTTTATATATCTGTTTGCCAGAACTCACTCAGTTACCAACTGTGGGGAGGAAATGCTGGGAAGAGATGTGAAGAAAATTTAAAATAAAAAGAATTTTGAACTCATCATCAAGACCCAGCATACATATGTATGTGTTTGCATGTATGCATGTACATGTATGTATATATTTTTATAGAATGTATGAGTATATATGTATAACATATGTGTATATACAATTATTTAAATAAATGACAGGGTTCTGCATGCTTTTACTCATGCCCTTTGCTCAAAGTAACAGGAGGATATGGTTTAAACATTGCAAGCAGTGTAATATTGCACAGAATATTCATTCAGCTTAATTTAGTGCCAGAGAAGCAAAACCAGATCTCTGCTTTAAAGTAAAATAAACTCAACATATCATGGGTAGAGAAAGGTCTTGTAAAAAACAAGATTTAATTAGAAATTATATTATCGGTATCTATCTTGAAATCAGTTCTTATATGCTCCTATAGAAGCCTTGTGTTTTACTATAACTCATACAAGTACAAATCAATAAAATCATTTTCATAATTTCTCTGTTTTAGATCCAAGATATACATGGCAAAGGAATGTTCTGTTGTTTTTCCCAAGAGCTATCTACACATATGATGAAGTAAGCATGCAGATGATACAGTATCACAGCAAGTATCAATAAAATTGTTAATCAGATCAGAATTAAACACCCCAACCAGGTTGGAAGATGAAGGAAATCATATGTTTATGTTTTCATCATATTATTTTTTAAATGATAGCCATCATTTTAACTGGGTAGTGATTGATTTTCATTCACTTTTAAAATGTTTAATAGTAGATTAAAATAGCAATATAAAGTATATGCAGGTATAATTGGCCCATTTAAAAAAACATATCAATATAACTTGAATGATTGCTACAATATAGTATTTTGCTTTACAAACTAAATACATCTTTTACCTGTCCCATTTTTTAAATAATCATTACTTTATTTCACTCTCATCTCTTTATTCACTTATGGCGACTAACTTGGATATTAATTTGTTCGTGAAAACACTGTCTTTTACATCAATAGAGCAACAACAAAAGAAACTAATAAATAGCACCTTTTTAAAACTAATATTTTTTCCTCAAGATAATCTAGAAAACAGAACTACAAGAAAATATTTGGTGGTGCCTTCCTGCTGTGCAATTTTCAGTCCCTTTTAATAGACTCCAAAATATCACTGAAGCAGGCAGGGCAGGAGATTGAAACCTATTAAGGCAAGTAACGCTTCATTTTCCACAGGCCTCTTGTTGAGAAGAGGTCATTTTTTTAAAAATGGAGAAGCAGCAGCACTTTCTGTAATGTAGTTAACATTTGATGTTAAGTGAAAAATATCCGTTCCTTTCTTACCCAAAGCATAGCGATCCTTACAAACAATGGCATACGAAATACAAAACGGCATTAAGAAAACTTTTCTAATGTTCTCCCTTTTCTAAAACTCGCAGTCCCTTGTGAGGGATGACTTTGAGGGGGAACTGAACATACCAGGCCTCCGGACGCTTACCTTAAATTTACCCCAGTCCCTGGGACCTACGGGGTTTGTCTGGAAATATCGTGAAGCCTGGATCCCTTGTGATAATTTTCAGCACTTCAGCCTCCAGTCTCAGCTGGAAACCCTATAAGCAAGGCCTTTCATGTGATATTTCAACATTTCTCACTCCGGCCTCTGAATGAAATGGAAACAAACCTTCCCTCTGTTTATTAAAGCTCTAGAAGGAAGGTTGGATTTCAAGACTGTGCTTCCAGGAGGGTGAAAGTTCATTTTGGGAGTGAAAAGGAGTAACAAAATTTATTCTCATCCCCCTTCGGTTCTTTTTCAAGCTCATCTAATTCCTAACAGGGATCCCTGGTGTTGGCAACATGGCAATCAAGCAAGTGGTTGCTTCTCCAGGACTATTTTCTTTACATTTACGCATACGTCTGGATGGCATGAAACAACGGATTCCAGTAGGCATAGAATAGTACTAACAACAGTGCTTGTTTATAAGCAGATCACATCCATCTGCAAATTACTGTATTCAAGTGTATTTTCAAAATCACATTGTCACTTCAAGTACATAAATGCAACTAAATGTGATATTATTATACGTTGAGACATGATATTAAGAGCCCAATCTCATTCTTATTTTCAAGTTACAGCTTCAGCTTCTTAACTTGGCACATGCTTAAAGTTTAAAGCACTTTCATCTGCATTATCTGGTATGATTCATATAATTGTAAGTGGTAGGGAGACAGTAATGCCACCATTTTACAAATGAGGGCAATACCGCTCGTTGTGATTAAGTGACTTGCCGAAGAAAAAGTAGCTTACGGAGAGCAAGAACCACAACAGGGAATAAGGTCATCTGACTTTACAGGCATGGCATATCCTTTGGAAGAAATGCTTCCTGAGGGTATGTTGGATTCAGAGTATATGTTGTGGTATTTAAAAAGAGTTCAAAGGCCAGGCATTTCTTCTCAGGAAGGTTACTGCAGAGATGGAGCAACAGGACATATGCAAATTTATGATAACAAGCAATGCAAGACAATGATAAATTAGTGAACAAATAATAGTCAGGATTATTCTGAAAAGGAAGAAATCCCATGCCCTGAGGTAGGGGCATAGATGACAACACAAAGGAGATTATTTGGATGCATTTTCTACCTTGCCATGTATCTCACTCTATACTCGCTTACAGGACAGAGACACTAAAAACATAATAACAAACGTTTTGACCACTTAGTCTGTAACAATTTTGTTATGCATTTGCTATGCAATCCTAACAATAATTCTATAGCATAGAACAATGTTATCCTTTCTTACAGGCAAAGACATGTATGCTTAAAGAGAATAGCCTATCCACTGTCACAGACAGAACTGAAGCTTTAGAACTGCAATGGAGCCCTTCCTGGCTCCATAGCCTGGAAATTTAGCTACAGTACTATAGCATCAGGTGTGAGGGAAGGAAATTAGAGAGAGAATGAATCTGCCCATTGGGGGTAGGTCAGTAAGGCTGAGAAACTTCAGGGAATCTGTAGTGCTCAGTGGAAAATGGTTCTTCATGTGTCATTAAGCATCGACACTTCAAAGCTACTAGGATGAAAACAGAGACAATGTAGGGAAAAAGAGTCTTGATTATAACGTCAGGACCCTCCTGTTTGCAAAACAACTTCTTTACTTTGGATGCATTTAATTTGCCATAATACAGTTAATAATTGAATATATCCTTACATCATGTATTCATATCTTAACTTTTCTTAACACCTCTAAAATCGATCCACATGATCATTCCCAGTCAATGGCCCTTTTTATTCATCCTGTGTACATGTAAAGGTAAAATAATATCCTAACCCCTCCCCCCACCAATTTTTCTTCCTAACTCTGCAACTTGTCACAGAGAAAAATGATTGTTCAATATGGAGGGAAATTTGGAAACTAGATCTCCAGGTCTGATCCCAAATGTGCTTATTTCTTGTATTATCTTGGCTATATGTCTTAATGATTTCTCTCATTTGTAGAATGGAAGTAATATTAGGTCACTTTTCATGAGACACGAGATAAGGGAGAATGAATTTTTTTACATCTTCCTCAAAGGAATATTATAAAGTAAGTCATAATATCAATATTTCTTTTCTGATTGAGATCCAATCTGTGAAAATGATTGCAAACTACCCAAGAAGACTTGTGATGGGAAAGCAAAGCAAGAATATGAAACTCTGTGGAGGTTGTGAACCTACCTACTGATGCTGGAGCCAATCCTGTTATTGGTTGCTCAATCTCTGCCCACATTTCCAGAATGAACATTAAATTCCATATTTTGGTTTATGTAATTTGACACCATGAAGAAAATCTAATGTTTGTCTAACAGAATTTCTTAGTTTTCAATTAGTTATTTTGGAAACAGAATTTGCCAAAGAAATTAAAATCAGAATACATGTATATATTAAACAAGATTGAAACCTTAAGTTTCTCTTGAACATTGTCTTTAATACTTCTCCCCTCAACTCTTGACAGTGAACTTAAGATCATTAGATTTTTAAGATGGGAAAAATATCTAAGGTGTATGAAGCCATTTTTAAATTTTTCTCTAGTGTTAGAAAGTAAAAGCATGTGATAAGTAATTCTAAAATTATTCCAAAAGTATTGCCAATCTCAAAGCTTAAGTTTTTAACTTTGCAATTAAATATTTTGTGTACGGTCTTTAAGAATCAATATCCCCTTCTAACTGATAATTAGATAAAGCAATAATGTAGCTATTTTGTGAAAAATACTTCAAGCTATTTGATTCTCAAAATAAGGAGTTAATGATATGAGAACTTAAGAAGTACTGTAGGCCATTTAACTAATGAAAGGAAATCTGTCAACTATTTCTTCAAGGAGAATTGTGCCTTTTCTCCTTGATTAAAAGAGTTAAACTTGCAGAAAATATTTTGAAATTATCAATATATTAATGTCTTCTTTGTATAATAAAGTAATGGGGAAAAAGGAAAAAAAAATCCTAAAAATAATCTTTCAGATGAAAGAATTACAAATAAATAGAACATTTGGATGATTATCCAGTAACATCTCCTGTCTCCTTTCATGCATTGCTCTGGGAATGTATTAATCTTTAAAGCTTTCTTACATTATACATGTTGCTTATGGCACAAATCATGCAAATGTATCCCCTTTTATTACTTCAGAACTTCCCAGGTCAGAAGTTATCATTCAGACACCATCAACTACTTCAGCTAAACTGTATTATATACCCGTGTCATTTCACATTCAAATGCGTGATGCAGCACTGTGATCAATCCTCACCAGCCTTGGCGAGGGTGGCAATGTGGTGCTGTGTTTAGAAGAGAAGGCTTTTATGGTTTAAATGCGTAGTACTCATGGAGTTAAGCAAGTAATAAGCAACCTCTACGACCAAAGAGCATTCGGAACAGCAGGACATAAGCCAATGGTGTTGGGAAGAGTTTGTGCTAAACAAACTCTCCTATGAATACCCATTGGAGAGGTTGAGAGAATTTTCCACTCAGAATGAGTTGTCAAGATGTCCAGAGCAAAAGGACATACTGCAGCAAGATTTATGATGAAATAGTATATAAAAACACTATCTAAAAATGCTGTTAATTAGATTTATGAAAAATTCATGTCAAGAGGCAAATATTCTCTTATGACTATACCTTTCTCTGCCCTCCAATGATGCACATCCCTTTATTACAGACCCAGTGAAAACCCCTGTTGGGGATTGAATCATGTCCCAAAGACACTTTCAAGTACGAGTCCCCATCTTGTGCGTGTGAGCCCATTTGTAAATAGGATTTGACATAATAGTAGTTTAGAAGAGGCCAATCTGAATGAGGTTGGGCCTTACCTGGTATGATTGAAGTCCTTATAAGCAAAGAAATTGGACACAGAAGTAGAAAGAAGTGGAGAATAAAGAGTAGAGCGAGATTACCATGTGGCAGAGGCATGTACAAGCCAAGTAATGTGAACGATGCTGGCAAGCCATCAACAAAATGCTACAGACTCTGGGAGAAAGCGTGGCTTCACGAAACTTTTATGTTAGACTTCTAGAGCCCAAAACTCTGAGACAATAAATCCTGTTGTTTTAATCAACCCATTATGTGGTATTTATTTAGCAAAGTGGAAAATTGAAATAACATCAACAAATTTTCAAATCTGTTTTGTAAATCCTTTCTAGATTCGAAGCTCCAAGAAGACAGGGCAGCATCTGTTAAGCAGTCACTAAAAGCTGTAAATAAAAAGTGAAAGAATATTTTATCCAGTACGCCTCCATGATAATAATAATGCATGCTATCTCTTTTAACATAACAATTTTGCAAGTAAAAATACTTGTTTCAATTATTCATTTCATTTTGGGGATTGCTTTTCATAAATTCCTCTAATTTATAAATCAATTCAGGAATATATATATATATATATATAATTCAATCTTCCTATTACTGAGCCTAACATGTATTATCTGCCTTGACTTAGAATGATAGTAGTTAACATGTATTTACTTTGATGAGGCAGCATTCACTCCAATAAATGCTTTCCACATTTTTCCACTCATTTAATACTCTCAACAACTCTACTAAGCCAACTCTTCTTAATGTTCTCATTTTACAGGTGAAAAAGCTGAAGCTAGGAGAGCATAAAGGATTAGGTCAAGGTCACACAGTCAGCACATATAACAACTGGGACTGGACTTCAAGAATTCGATGCCAGAGTCCTTGCCCTGACTCATCTCTATATTGCCCTAAGGGATCCAAAATAAAATACAAATTAAAGGATAAAATTCATTCTCTTTGAATACATTAAAAATAATTTATTGAACATAGCTACCAAAGAAAAGTTTCAGAGCAAGTACAGCTTCATTGGTATGATGAGAAATAATAGTTGGGGTGAGTGAAAAAAATAAAATACTTGCTAGGAAATATAAAGAATAGTACATTGGCTAAGGAAGGAAATGTGTGGCCTTATATTTGCATTTCTTATAGTTCTTACATCAACTTCATACATGTCAGTGATTTTCAATGATGATGCTGTAACAATAATGTAAATGAAATAATAAAGAAAACAGCTTTTTTTGTTAGTTATAAACAGAATATAAACAAGGTTTGTTAGATGACATGAAACAAAAACATTTGCAGAGAATTAATCTTGTTATTAATTTTTGTGGATGAGAAAATACTGGAATTTTGGAGAGCAAAGTTGAGTTAAAGTTTGGCTCAAAATATACATCTTGGTGACTGGGGTGAACTAATTCATAAAAGGCTTTCAGTGCTAGTAATCTAATTTACTGTAAAACAGATAAACAGGGATGATTTGTCATCCTGACATCAGTAGTAGGGCTGCATCTTAACTAGAGGAACTGTGCAGTTGAAACATGACTATGTTGTCTGGGAAGTTTTTGTAGCAACTCCTTAGGAAGTTCAGAGATCAAACTCAAAATATATCAAAATTAATAATGAGCACAAGAAAGTTCTGTTTATCAACTGGCTCTTTGTTTTTCCTTTTTTTCTTTAATAGAAAGGTTCTGGTTTTACAGAACAATCATGCATTAAATACAGGATTCCCAAATACCACCCTATTATTAACAACATGATTGGTGTAAAACATTTGTTACAATGGATGATAGCACATTTTTATAATTGTAAAATTAACTCTAGTCCATAGTTCAACATGGGATTCATTGGGTAGTATAGTTCCATGGAATTTCTTTTCACATTTTATTCTGTTACCATATATATAATCTAACATTTCCCTCTTCTAATCATATTCAGATATATATTTCAATGCTGTTAATTATGTTCACAATGTTATGCTACCATCTCCAACATCCATTACCAAAACTTTCCATCATTCCAAATAGGAACCCTGTATATTTAAGCCTTAACTTTCTGTTCTCTATCCTCACCCTGTCCCCTGAATCTTATAGATTCTGGGTCTGATGAGTTTACTTATTATAATTATTTCAATTCAGACAGATCATACACTATTTATCCTTTTGTGACTGGCTTAATTCATTTAACATAATGTCTTCAAGGTTAATCCATGTGGTCACATGTATTAGGACTTCATTTCTTTTTAATGCTGAATAACATTCTATTGTGTATATATGCCATCTTTTGTTTACCCATTCATTGTTTGATGGACACTTGTGTTGCTTCCATCTTTTGGCAATGGCGAATAATGCTTCTACAAGTATTGATGTGCAAATATGTGTTCAAGTCCCTGTTTTCAATTCTTTTGGGTATACCTTCGTAGTGGGATTGCTGAGTAATATGACAGTTCTATACTGAAGTTTCTGCGGAACCAACATCCATAGTGCTGTGCCATTTAACATTGCCACCAGCAATGGATAAATGTCAATACTTCTCCTTATCTTCTACAACACTTGCTATTTTCCTTTTTTTTTTTTTAAATCTCAGCCATTCTAGTGGATATGAAATGGTATTTCATTGGGGTTTTGATTTTCATTTCCCAGATGGCTAATGATGTTGAGCATCTGTACATGTACTTCCTGGCCGTTTGTATATCTTCTTTCAAGTGATTTCTATTCACAATTTTGCCCATTTTTAAAAAACGTAGCTGTCATTTAGTTAAGTTGAGGGATTTCTTTAAGTATTTGGATACTAAATTTTATAAGATATGTGTATTCCAAATATTTTCTCCCATTGTGTAGGTTGTGTTTTAAATTTCATGGTAAAGTTCCTTAGAGATACAAAAATTTTTAATTTTGATGAAGTCCCGTTTATCTATTTTTTATTTTGTTGCTTGTGCTTTGGATGTAAAGTGTAAGAAACCACTGCCTAACACAAGGTCCTGAAGATGCTCCCCCCCATTTTCTTCTAGATGTTTGGTAATTCTAGCTTTTATATTTATGTCTTTAATCAATTTAAGTTGATTTTTATATAAGGTACAAAATAGGGATCTTCCTTCTATGCTGAATTCATTTATTTGCTCTAAGAGCTTTGTTGTAGATTTTCAGGATGTCCTGTTTATAAGATCATGTCATCCACAAATAGGGAAAGTTTTACTTCTTCTTTTCCAATTATGATGCCTTTTATTTCTATTTCTTGCCTAATTGTTCTCACAAGAACACCCAGTACAATGTTTAATAACAGTGATGACAGTAGGTATCCTTGTCTTGTTCCTGATCTTAGAAGAAAATCTTTCAGTCTTTCACCAATAAGGAGGATGTTAGCTGTGGGATTTTCATATATGACATTTATAATTCTACTTTCCTAAGTGTTTTTATCAGGACGGGGTGCTGGATTCTGTCAAATGCCTTTACTGCATCAATTTAGATGATCATGTTTTTTGTTTTGTTTTGTTTTTTGTTTTTTCCTTCATTCTGTTATTGTGGTGTATTACATTAACTAATTTCCTTATGTTGAACCAACCTTGCATACTAGGGATGAATCCAACTTGATCATGGTGTATAACTCTTTGGATTTGTTAAACTAGTATCCTGTTGAGAATTTTTCTTCTATATTCATGAGATATTAGTCTGTATTTTTTTTTCTTGTGGTATCTTTATCCAGCTTTGGCATGAGGATAATGTTAGACTTATAGAAAGAGTTAATTTGTGTCCTTCCAGTTCATTTTGTTTGGAAGAGTTTGAGTAGAATTAGAGTTAAGTCTTCTCGGAAGGTTGGGTAGAATTCCCCTATGAAGACATCTGGTCATGGGCCTTTCTATGTTTGGGAGCTTTTTGATTACTGATTCAATCTTTTTTCTAGTAATTACTTTTTTGTGTGATCTTCTATTGCTTTATGAGTCATTGTAGGTAGTCTTTTTGTTTCTAAGAATTTTTCCATTTCATCTAGTTTATCTAATGTATTGGCCTACAGTTGTTCATAGTACCCTTTTATATTCATTTTTATGTCAGTGGTGTTGGTAGTAATATCCCCCTTACCATTTCTGATTTGTATTTGTATCATCTCTCTTTTTTGTCAGATTAATTTTACTAATCTTTTCTAAGAAACAATTTTTGGTTCTGTTGATTCTCTCTCTCACTCTTTTTTTTTCTTTCTTTCTATTTCATTTAATTCCAGTCTCATCTTTATTATTTCCTTTCTTCTGCTCACTATGGGCTTAGTTTGCTCTTTGTGGCCTACTTTTTCCAGCTTTGAGGTTAGGTCTCAGATTTGAAATCTTTCTTATTTTTTAATGTGCACATTTAAAGCTATAAATTCCCCTCTCAGCACTGCCTTCACTGTATCCCATAAGTTTTGGTATGTTCTATTTCATTTTCATTCACCTCAAGATATTTCCAAGTTTCTCTTCTGATTTCCTTTTTAACCTTTTGCTTATTTAAGAGTATATTGTTTAATTCCACATATTTGTGAATTTTCCATTTCTCCCTCTGTTATTGATTTCTAGCTTCATTTTCCTGTAGTTGGAGAATATACATTGCATGATTTCAATATTTTTAAATTTATTGAGACTTGTTTTGTAACCCAAAATATGACCTATCCTGAAAAATGATCCATGTGGAATCAAGAAGATTGCATTTTCTGTTTTTGTTGGGGTGAAGTGTTCTATATATGTCTGTCATGTCTAGTTGGTTTAGACTACCATTCAAGTCTTGTATTCCTTATTGATCTTCTGACTAGATGTTCTATCCATTATTAAAAAGTGGTGTTTTAAAGTCTCCTACTATTAATGTAGAACTATGAATTTCTCCTCTCAAATCTCTCAGTATTTGTTTCACACATTTTGAAGTTTGCTTGTAGGTGCATATATATTTATAATTTTTACATCTTCTTGTTGAATTATCCCCTTTGTAACTGTTTTTGATTTAAAGTCTGTTTTATCTGATATTAATATAGGCACCCCAGCTCTATTTTGTATACTACTTGCATGGTATATATTTTTTTCATCTTTTCACTTTCAACCTACTTGTATCGTTAAATTTGAAGTGAGTCTTTTGCAGACTGTTTATAGCTGGGACATGCTTTTTTATCCATTCTGACAATCTCTGCCTTTTGACTGGAGAGTTTAATACATTTACATTTACATTTACACTTACTACTGATAGTGCAGGATTTTCTTCTGCCATTTTGCTATTTAGCTTTTGTATGTCTTATACCACTATATCCCTCAATTCTTCCTTTAATGCCCTACTTTTATATTTATTTGATTTTTGTGTTGTACCTGACTAAGTGCCTGTTTTCTATATGGATATATTTTTCATATATTTTTCTTGTTGTTACTATGGGGTTAAAATTTACCATTTTAAAAATACAAAAATCATATTTGGTTTGATACCAACTTAAGTTTAATAGCATACATATGTACATTTCCTATACCCACCTGTCCCCCCTACCTTTTTTGTTCTTGTGACCAGTAATATCATTGCACATTGTTTGTCCCAAACCATAGATTTATCATTACTTTTTATCCATTTGCATTTTAGCATCTGTACAAAGTAAGAAGTTGAGTTAGAAATACCAAACAATACACTATAATAATTTTGGCATAAAACTATGGAACGCTTTATGAATTTGCATGTCATCCCTATGCAGGGACCATGCTAATCTTTTCTGTGTCATTCCAATTTTAGTATACGTGCTGCTGAAGTGAGCACAGCAATTGACTCTGATGGAGTAGGCCTCGTTTTCAATTTCTCTTACTGCCTATGGGCCACAATACAAATGGAGTTTTCAATTTTTGTTACTTCCTATGGGCCAACAATACAACTGACCAATAAAATTGTAATTATTCTCTGATATGCACATTTAATTCCTTGCTGAATTCAATTAAAGGCTCTTATTCAAAGAGCTTCTTTTGTAATCAGAAGTACTGAACTGTATACAGTTTCAATTTCAAGTTTGATCCAGAATATTAGCCACATTGAAAATTCTCTAAATGCTTTCTGCAAGGATTTCTCTTTAAATTACTTAACTATCGTATCAGCGATGGTATTAGTCAGCCAAAGTGATTCTGATGCAAAGTACCAAAACTCTGTTGGCTTTTAGAAAGGGTATTTATTTAGGGTAAAAGATTACAGTTGCAAGGCCTTAAAGAGTCCAGCTCAAGGCTGCTTTCTCACCAAAGTCAGTTGCCAAGTGTTGAAGCAAGATGGTGGGCGATGACTGCCTGGTCTCTCATTCTGTCTCCTCTTAAGGTTCCGTGGGCCCAGTCTTCCAATCTCAGCTGTAGGCTGGCATGGGGCTTGTCTCTTAGGGCTTCCTATATCAGTCGATCAGCTGCAAACTATCAGGTGAATGGTTCAGTTCTCCCCAGGGATTTAGCTGTTTGAGCCTTCTCCTTTCTGTCACATGGCAGGACCAAAATGACCAAGTTCTTTCCTCTCCATGTCTATGGAGCTCTCTCTCTTCTTGTATGTCTTCTTCTGCAAGTGTCCATTTATATCAGCCCACGAAGGGGGTGGGGACTCAACCCTGACTCATACCTTACTAATGTGGTTGAATCAAAGCCCTAATCTTAACAGGTAATTTAATCAAGACATGTCAGCTGAATCTAATACAGCTGACATGTCTTCACACCCAGAGGAATAGACCAGTTTACAAACATAAGCCTTCTCTTCTGTGGGGATTTATAAATAATATCAAACTTCCACAATGACTTTCCAGACATTCTTGAGATAGTATCTGCTCTATTTTTCAACAAACAGCCTTGAAGGACACCCAGACTTTGGTCTCAGATCACAGAGAGCTACAGAGAGATTGTCACTCCAGCATAACTATGAGACTAGATCAGGAAATTGCAGAAGGCAAAGGCAGCTTGGAGACTCTGTTGAATGTCCACAGTCTGCTCACAGATCCTAGTTGAACAAAGAGAACCAAAGACCACTTGACATTCCTTATCACTTCCATGCAAAAATCATTCCCAATACATTTGACATTTAATACTCTCTACCTATTGACATGTTCCCTTAATCACATGACTCAGCAGCTGTTTGGACTGTAGAAATAATTTAAATAGGCATTAAATAAGCATTTATTGGGGAACAAAAGAAAAAAATCGATGAATGGGACCTCTTCAAAATATATTTTTAAAAACATTTTTATGCATCTAAGGAATTCATTCTGAAAGTAAAAAGACAATCTACACAGTGGGATAAAATATTTGGAAACCACATACCCAGTGATGGTTTAATATCCAGAACATTAAAGTAATCCTACAACTCAACAACAAAAAGACAAAAACCTACTTTAAAAAAATGGGCAAGGCAAGGGAAGTGGCTGTTGTCAGAGCCAGAGCATCTGCTGCTGCTTCAAGAGCCTGCTCCTCAGCACCGCTGACATACTGCCCCCTGTCCTGCCATGCTGGTTGAGAAGACCTTCAAGCAGGGCAGCCCCTTCCCCAAAAGAGTAGGAGATGCCTGCCTTATCTGAGAGTAGCATGCTACCAAAATCCCAGGGATATTAGAAAGATCCAAGGGTGAAATGCAGCTTCATGTACTAGACAAAACCAAATTCCTTGTAGAGATCATGTCAACATGAATGAACTAATCAAAATAATTAGGATGTGTTTGTAGCTGAATGTTAATCAATCCTTCTTCCTATTGGTGAATGGACACAGCATGATGAATGTTTCCATATCAATTTCTGAAGTTTATGAAAGTGAGAAGTATGGAGATGGATTCTTGTATATAGTATATGCCTCTCATGAGACATTTGGAATAAAATCGTTAGTGTAAGTCTGGCAAATGCATCTCTTCTGAATGTTTTAGACTCTTACATCAGGGGGAAAAAAGAAAGAGAGAGAGAGAGAGAGAGAGATGTTATCAACTGAGATTAATTGTTCACCTAATCACAGGTCATCAAAATCATAGTGTTCCCACTTAGGAGTATTAGGAATTTATGTTTGTATTTCAAGCAGGTAAACTGAGCTG
This sequence comes from Cabassous unicinctus, assembly GCA_029593785.1. Classification (NCBI taxonomy): domain Eukaryota; kingdom Metazoa; phylum Chordata; class Mammalia; order Cingulata; family Chlamyphoridae; genus Cabassous; species Cabassous unicinctus. Next base: position 20,860 of record JAQZBX010026305.1, read on the forward strand.
CCAATGAGCACATTCAGCTTTGGAAAACTATATTATTTAACTTAGGGCACCTTGTTTTCAAATTTTTGAAGTTTTAAAAGAAAATACTTTGCATTTTAAGTTGCCCAAAAAATAGGCAAAAGACTTGAATAAAACTTTCTACAAAGACAGACAAATAGACAAAAGTACATGAAACAATGTTCAACATTATCTGCCATTAGGTGAATGCAAATCAAAATCTTAATGAGATACCATTTCATACTCACTAGAATCTTACTAATTAAAAAACGGAGAATAACAAGTGTTGGAGAGGATGTGGAAAAATAGGAACACTCACTGATTGTTGGTGAGAATGTAAAATGGTGCAGCTGCTGTGAAAGACAAATTGACAGTTCCTCAGAAAGTTACATATGGATTTACCATGTGGCCTAGCAATGCCACTTCTGGGTATATAGCCAAAAGAATTGAAAGCAGGGATTTGAACAGATATTTGCACATTGATGTTTATAATGGCATTATTCACAATTGCCAAAAGGTGGAAGCAACCCAGTTTTCCATCAACAGATGAATGTATAAACATAATGTGGAATATATATACAATGAAATATTATTTAGCCAACAAAGGTATGGAGTTCTAATACCTATGACAGCTTGGATTAACCTTGAAAACAACTTGTTGAGTTAAATAAGCCAGACACAAAAGGAGAAATAAGATATATTCATATCTCATATTTCACTGATATGAAATAATTATAATAAGCAAATTCATAGAGTCAGAAACTAGAATAGAGGTTACCAGAGGCTGGGTTGGGGGTAGGGAATGGGAAGTTAATGCTTAAATTATATAGAGTTTCTGTTTGGGGTGATGGAAATATTTTGGTAATGGAGGGTGGTGATGGTAGCACAACATTGTGAACATAATTAACATCACTGAATTATATATTTGTGGTTAAAAAGGGAAATTTTAGGTTGTATATTTGTTACCAGAAAAACTTTAAAAAAAAAACCCCCATAGGACTGTGCAACACAGTGAACCTTAATGTAAACCATTGACTATAATTAACAGTAAACTTATAATAATATTGTTTCATAAATTATAACAAATGTACATCACTAATGCAAGGGTCAACCAACAAGTCAGTACAAGGAATCTACTCTGTACCTTTAAGCGTTTAAGACAATTTCTTGAGCTTAGATTCTCTCGATGTTTATTGCCATCCTCTTTTCCCTTCATGGAGGGGCTAGCGCTGACCTCTACCTGAACTGAGTAAGTTTCTCACGTAACTTCAATTCCTAAACCTCTTTTCCATTTAATATTGTAATAAATTGCAACAATCCAAATTCCTTTGAACTAAATTTGGTTCCAGTAAACGTTAACTCAGGAGATCCAATGTCCTGGAAATAGTGTTGGGTTGCTCAGGAAGCATGCTCTGCATATTTTAGTTTCCTTTAGCTCTGAATAAAGGCAGGAATGTTTTTTAATACAAAAATAAACTACACTAAATCTAAGAATATTAAACTTAAAGAAAGTACTATCTAAACTGCTCCTTAAATGTGTCAATAATTATTGAGACATAATCAATACCATAGGTTCCACAAACATTCAGTGATGGTTACAAATCTTTATTGAACTGTCTCAAATAGAACTAGTCAAGTATAACAGATAGATAATATTTCCCAAACAGGCCAAAGCCAGAGATGTGTGATGCAAATTCAGCAGTATCAGATAACACTCATGAGAAGCAAATTTTATCATGCCTGTATATCAAGTGCCAAGTTGCAAATGCAACATAATCTGTTAAAGAACAGGATGGGCAAGAGTGAAAAAGAATTACAGCAATAATTAAATAAAAAGTAAATTTAGTGTAGGGAAGAGGAAAGTAAGATGAATTATATCACATTTGGTTTTAAAAGTCATACCTATTTGAATATAATAATTTCTTATATCAAAAGGGGAAATATAAAGGATCATTAAAACCTAGTAATTTAAAGCAACAGTTCTCAATTATGTGTGTGAATGTGAATTAGATACACATAAATATATAGAGAGACCTATGTGTATGTATTATATTGCTTAAAATTATTGTTATCAAATCATTATTTTTATTTTGAATTCTCACTATTTTGACTTTCCAACAGAGGGAAACAAGGCAAATCAGAAAAGTTGAGACATAATTATTAGTTTAGATTATCTAGTGCAGGGATTAGCAAATTTTTCTATAAAGGGCCAGATAGTAAATATTATGATGCATAAATGAACTGATGTGACTGTGTTCCAATAAAATTTATTTATAAAAACAGATTTGGCCCATGAGACCTAGTTTGCAAAACCCAGCTCTAGAAAGTGATTAATCCACCTTGTATTGACTGGGATGGGCATAGCAGACTTAAACTAGAACATGATTTGCCTTATTTTACTTTTACAGCCTTTGCCTGTTAAACAAATAGTCATTTCTAACCATCATTTAAAACCCAATAAAAAACTATTCATGCACATATGTTATGCTAATCCATACTTTTCAGCAGAAATTCAGAGATAGGCTATAGATTTTCTCTTTTGTTTTTAAATGCTTATGTCTTGGAGAGATCACAGTATGTGCCAGGCTGGGGGAAAAATGTTTGCCTTTAAATTCATAGTCAATCACTATTCCTAAAGCAAGCCATGATTTATTTGAATGTTGATTCATTTACATTTATTAATTTTCTTTTCCTTTGTCTAGAATTCTCTTGCCCTGCACATCCCATGTCAGTTTGGAAAACTTCTATTCATACTTGAAGGTTCACATTAAACCTCATTTCTTAGGTGGGATTTGTGTGTGTGTGTGTTTTGCTGTTAAAAAGTCCTTTGTTGTAAAATTGTAAAACAAATAGAAAAATAGACTGAAAGAAATTACCAATTTTAAGAGTGTGCAAGGCCAGGTTAGACTTAAGATAATCAATTATAAAAAATAGCAGAGCAACAAACATTTATAATATAAATAATAATTCAAATATAGTAGATATTAATTATAACATAATTCTAATTTTTATATTACATTTCTAACTATTTGACATAATCTCTAAGAATGAAATAAATTATTGGTTCAGTTATTTAATTTCCATTTAGATTTTTATGCTACATCCTGACTCACAGAATTGGTTGTTCTTCTCCAGGTATACTTAGTACTAGATATTTTTCTAGCATTTATTAAATCATATTATAATTATTTATTTCCACAGATAATACTCTTCAAAAGCAGAGTATAATTTTCCCTCTTTAATTTTCTAAAACCTAATTTTGTTCAAGTCCTCATAATTACTCATCAAATATGGAAAAAAGGAAAGACAGGAGAGAATGTGAAAAAAGAGGACAGAAAAGAAAAAAAAATTGGGTAGAATGAAGGAAACCATTCATGTTGAGCAATCCCATTAAACACATCTCACATTAAACCAGAGTGATAGTTCCTTTTTGCCTATGCAATTCTTCACTCTGGCTGAATGTAGAATTGTGAATTTCATAATTGTTAATTTTGAGAAGCTATACCTCATACACTAAGCATATCTAGGATACCATTTTAACACTGGTGAAGCTTAAGGAGGCTAAATTTAGAATAATCACTGCCAATCATTTCACAGTAAACCATGATAAAAAATATGTTCAATAAACACTAATGTTACACTGTTTTTGTTTTTTGTTTTATTATTATTTTTTTTTTAGTTCTATTCATTCAAATAATTAATTGAAATACTTTCAAGAGCAAAAATATTTCCAGGATAAATAGATGTGTTGGTGAGTGAATTCGCTTACAAAATAAATATCAATTTGTCCATTCTGTGACTTTCATACTAAATAAATCAATTTGCATATTTAATCACTTTCTAGGGCTTCCAATGCTTTCTTCCAAGATTATCAGCTACTGAGAAGAGAGATGCAGGAAACAGTAAGAATATTTGTAAGGGAAATATTTTTAGTATTTTAATGAGCAACCATCAATACATAGAATATTTATTTATTTTATGTTATCAAAATGCTTTTAGTTGTCAGAGAAACCAAAATCTGAAAAAGAAGCCCTTAAATTGCTAAGTATATTTATATATTTTTTCACATTCTTCAGTGCTTTTTGTTGGGCTGTTCACAAAAGAAAAATCATTATACTGAAGATACAGCTGAATGCTGTTAGTTATTAAAAACAATAACAAAAATAATTGCACTATTAAGGAGGAAGAAAAGAGAAACTATGTCTTTAAAAAAGTTTCCTATAAATCTGCCTTTATCCAATCAATTCCCCAGAAAAACAATCACTAAAAATTTTATTTAAGATTGTTATCAATCCTGAAACAATATAATTGATCTTAAAACAATATAATTGGTCATTATTTAAAGTCTTATTTTCTTCAAATGGTTATGTATCGGGAGAGCAATGTGACAGAAACCACATACATTTCATTTGGTACAAGAATTTAGTAATATCATCCTTGTGCTTCCTTCTTTATGTTTTATTTAAGATTTAAAAATCTTTTTTTCACTCGTTCTTATATTTCTATTTATCTTAATGCTTTTGAATCTTGAGACACACAATAAAAATATTCTCTTCTCCAGAAAACTGTCCTAACCTTTCTCCAGGTGATCTTAAAATATCAGCGGCTAGCTGCATTGAAAGAGAGCTTGGATTTTACAATGCTCCCTGGTGTAATATCCACACAGGTTGCGAGCAGCCTTCTGAATCTCACTCCACTAGCAGAAGATGTTGAGCTGGCAGTTCGTATTGGCTCTCTGCCATTCAGTTTCCCCAGCCTTCAGTGCTTGCATTTGTGCTGAGCCCAGGAACCAACTTTCCATTTTACCTATTAAGCCTTTATCTCTTCTGCCTTCAATGATTTTTATGGATGAACAAACCAGGTCAACTAAGATAAGCCACTGTCACCCTCCACTAAATCTTCCCACTTTTTAAGAACTGCCCTGAGACTAACCTCTGCTAAGAATTTCTGATTAGGAGAAGGGCTACAAAACCATTTTTTAGCAGTATTTCCTTGAATTGAGGGAAGAAGTCAGAGGTCTCAGTTTCAACCCCATTTACTACCTCTTTGACCATAGGGAAGTCATTAACTTCTCCAAGTCTCAGTTTCTTGATTAAAAACTGTGAATGACAATGTCTGTCTGGCCACCTCCTGGGACCCCAGGGAGAGGTAAATGAAGTTATGTTTGTGAATGTACTCATAAACTGTGAAGCATGAGTGAATAGAAATAATGTTTTCTTCTTTCTGAAGAATCACACATGAGGCAATAAACGTTTATTCTTTAAAGATTCCATACCATTTTGTAGGTTCAAAGAGTCTTTTTCAAACCTGAAAGAATGAATGTTTAAACATATTTTGTTTGGGAAAGAAAAACAAACAAACAAACAAAAAGTTAAGGCCTGGCCAAAAGAAAACATATATATTTTCTTTGCTTCCATGCATAAGGAAATTATTTGGTGTTTGCATACTTTCCTAACTCCTTTATGTATCTTTTATACTTCCATTTTCATTACTACTAAAGAAGCCCAGAATTGCACTTAATAACAGATTAACTCTGCAGTGTCAGAATTAAGGAAAAGATCATTGTCAAAGAATATCATTATGATTTTGGCTATTTGAGACACAAACAATTCCATTAGCAAAGATAAGTTAGCTCAATAGATAAATAATGAAAATAATGAGTCACTTAGTCAAGTGATCCAATCCATGTGACTAGATTGTCACCACTTGAAGATAACATGACTTCCTTAGATACTGGTAGAAGGGTGAATAGCAAGTGCAAAGGTCCTGAGACAGGAATGTACTTAGAATTTTGGAAAACAGCAAGAAGGCAAGTGAAGCTAGAGTAGGAGAAGAGGAAAGAGAGTTTTTGAAAGCAAAGAGGTTGTGGGAGGCCAGTTTGTATAAGGAGTTTTAAGTCTTTTGGGAGGACTTTACCTTTTATACATTTGAGAGCAATAGGAAAGCTAGGAAAGATTTGGAGCAGAGAAGTGACATGACCTTACGTATTTTAACAGGATTACTCATGGAACTCTATTGAGAATATTTTTTTGAGAAGTGGGAATCAGAACTAGAAAGACTAGATAGGATATTATTGTAGTGATCCATGCAAAAGTTGGTGATGGCTCCAACCATGGTATTTATAGTTCTAGAAGTGGTAAGATGTCATCTTTTTGATAGAGTTTTTTTTTTTTTCCCCCACCACATTAGCTTTCATCCTTCATTCCTTAGGATTTAATCCTTAGTCTACAGCCTCAAAAATTTTTGGTAAAATCATCAGTAAATAAATATCATACTTAGCCCTCATCTACATGTCCTTTAATATGGGAAAGCCAAGGAGCAGCTTGATCCCACTGAATGTACTGGGTTGATTTCAGAGTACTCATAGCCTAGATTCTACTCCATTTTTCCTCTATAATTCAACCAAGTATTATATACTGGGGGATTTTATCTCAGTCTTGGAGAACAAAAACAAAAATCGTTGATAATTTGATGAAGAGTATTTTTTGGTTTCTCTCTTTAGCTAGTATGAAATCATAGCCTGTCATTATGCAATTTTACTTAGGCAACCTTTAAATGCCCTTTAGGGAAGATCTTGATGTAAAGTATAAATTTATCATAATTAATTGTACTTACTGCTGTGTTCATATAGTTCTGATTACTTACATTTTAAGCAACACTCATTTATAAACCCATTTTTGTCTTTCAAGATTTATCTACTTAGAAATAACTTTACTAAAGAGCCGTGTTCTAGAGAGAAACACAGACAAATGAATGTATTTGACGAGCTTGATATTATACATTCCTATCTCTAGAACAACTAGAACTTGAACTTATTTTGTAAAAGATGAAACTATGTTTCCTATTGATTTGAACATAGGTAAGTATATGGGCCATGGGGAAGTTTAGTAATATTTATGAATTCCAAAAAAAGATTTTGATTATATTTGTAAACTGCTCTGTTTCTATGGGCGTGATACCCTTTGATTGTGTAAAATTCAAAGGCTTCATGTTTACTTGATTAAATCAAGATTAGGGCTTTGATTAGACCACATCATTGGGGCATTCGGGGTTGAGTCCCTGCCCCCTTGGTGGGCTATATAAACGGACATTCAATCAAGAATACAGACGCAGATACAAGAAAGCAGATACACAGGAAGAGAGAGTGCTCCATAAACATGCCTCCACTCCACCCCCCAAGAGAGTTGAGCAATTCACCTGAAAATTTGTAGCTGAAGAGAACAGAGCCCTGAGCAGCTGAGGAACCCCGGAAAGAATGGAGCCCTCCAGCCTACAGCTGAGATCAGAAGAAGCTGGGCCCATGGAGACTGAAGAGGAAGGAGGAAGGCTGAACCCTTGTAGACATCGCCTGCCATCTTGCTTCAACACGTGTCAACAGATTTGAGTGAGGAAGTACCTCTTATGGTACCTTGAGTTGGACTCTTTAGGACCTTGTAACTGTAAGCTTCTCCCCCCAAATAAATACCCTTTATAAAAGCCAACAGATTTCTGGTACTTTGCATCAGCACCCCTTTTGGTTGACTAATACAGGCCCCTTTATCACTCATATTTTAGTGGCTTAATCACAGTGAGCACATCATCTCAGACTCTCATACCTTGACTGCAAGTATTTGGTTTGTTTTTGCTTCTCCAGTAATCAGCACATTCTTTTTTTTTCAACCTTGCTCAATACTACAGTACAAAAAAAAGAATAACAATGATATACAGGTGAAATTAGAAGAGATAGCTATATTGAGCTCATACATCCCTCCTCAAGAATATTGTCATAAGCATGCATTTATTTTTTAAAATGCATGTGTTATTTTAGATTTGATGAAAAATACAATTTTATTTCATACAAAAATCTGGAATTGGCATGACTTTTGCCCTTCTTTCTTTTTTAGTGTGGGAATCTTCTCCCTATTTCCTTTGTCATCTTATAATATCTATGAAAGTGATTTTATCAGTCTTTAAGTCAATTTAGGCCTTAATGAAAGAAACTAAAATGCAATATTATTTTGTTTCCCCTCCCATTTGTGATTATAATTTTTAAAATATTTTCCCATTTTTCAAATGAGCCAAATATATTTAATAATTGCTCTCCATAATGAATGGTTCCATTGGCACTGTTTCCAAATGCATTTTATGAAATTTTAACTTAAAAAATATCCATATCATCCCATTTTA
>JAQZBX010026306.1:0-11104 GCA_029593785.1 Cabassous unicinctus
AAAATTCCTCAGTATGATAAAAGGCATATATGAAAAACCCACAGTCAACATCATACTCAGTGGGGAAAGGTTGAAAGCTTTCCCTCTAAGATCAGGAACAAGACAAGGATGCCCACTGTCACCATTGTTATTCAACATTGTACTAGAAGTTCTAGCTAGGGCAATTAGACAAGAAAAAAAAAATTAAAGGCATCCAAATAGGAAAAGAGGAAGTAAAACTCTCACTGTTTGCAGATGACATGATCCTGTACTTAGAAAATCCGGAAGTATCACAACAAAGCTACTTGAACTAATAAATGAGGTCAGCAAAGTGGCAGGATACAAGAGCAAGACGCAAAAATCAGTAATGTTTTTGTACACTAGTACTGAACAACCTGAGGAGGAAATCAGGAGGAAAATTCCATTTTCAATAGCAACAAAAAAACTCAAATACCTAGGAATTAATTTAACCAAAGAAATGCAGGACCTCTATGCAGAAAACTACAAAACTGCTAAAAGAAATTTAAAAAGACCTAAACAAATGGAAAGACATTCCGTGTTCATGGATTGGAAGAATAAATATCGTGAAGATGTCAATCTTGCCCAAACTGATTTATAGATTCAATGCAATACCAATCAAAATCCCAACAGCTTACTTTGCAGAATTAGAGAAGGCAATTGCCAAATTCATCTGGAAGGGTAAGTGCACCCGAATAGCCAAAAGCATTCTAAAAAAGAAGAACAACATGGGAGGAATTTCACTGCCTGACCTTGAAACATATTACAAAGCTACAGTGGTCAAAACAGCATGGTACTAGCATAAAGATAGACACATCGATCAGTGGAATAGAATTGAGAACCCAGAAATATACCCTCACCTATACAGTCAACTGGTTTTTGACAAACCTACCAAGCCCACACTAATGGGAAAAAACAGTCTCTTCACAAATGGTGTTGGGAGAACTGGATATCTATAAGCAAAAGAATGAAAGAGGACCCCTATCTCACCCCCTATATAAGAATCAACTCAAAATGGATCAAAAATCTACATATAAAAGCCAGGAGCATAAAACTACTAGAAGAAAATGTAGGGAAACATCTTCAAGACCTTGTAGTAGGTGGTGGTTTCTTGGACCTTACAGCCAAAGCACGTGCAACAAAAGAAAAAATAGATAAAGGGACCTCCTCAAAATTAAACACTTTTGCACCTCACAGGACTTTGTCAGAAGGGTGAAAAGGCAGCCAACTCAATGGGAAAAGATATTTGGAAATCATGTATCTGATAAGGGTTTAATATCCAGGATATATAAAGAAATGTTACAACTCAACAATAAAAAGACAAACGACCCAATTAAAAAATGGGTGAAAGACTTGAATAGACATTTCTCCAAAGAAGAAATATAAATGGCAAAAAAACACATGAAGAAATGCTCAACATCACTCATGATTAGGGAAATGCAAATCAAAACTACAATAAGATGTCATTTCACACCTATCAGAATGGCCACTATTAAAAAAGACAGAGAACTACAAGTGTTAGAGAGGAGGTGGAGAGATAGGAACACTTCTTCACTGTTGGTGGGAATACAGAATGGTACAACCACTATAGAGGGCTATTTGGCAGTTCCTAAAGAAGTTGAATATAGACTTGCCACATGACCCTGCAATACTGCTACTGGGTATATACCCAGAAGAACTGAGAGCAGTGACACGAACAGACATCTTCACACCGATATTCATAGCAACATTATTCACCATTACCAAAAGTTGGAAACAACCCAGGTGTCCATCAACAGACGAATGGATAAACAAACTGTGATCTATTCACACGATGGAATATTATGCAGCTGTAAGAAGAAATGAAGTCATAAAACATATGACAACATGGATGAACCTGGAGGACATTATGTTGAGCGAAGCAAGCCAGACACAAAAGGACAAATACTGTATGAATGCGTTACTATGAACCAAATATATTGTGTAACATATTGTTTGATTCAAAAAAAATTTTATATGTATCCATTACATTTACTTGAGAAATGTATATATTTATTCATCTGCATTTACTTTTTAGTTTTTAATTGTTTATATTTTCAATTATTAAATGTACAAAATAAAGTGAGGGGAAAAAAAGAATAAATGTAGAGAAGGAGAACAAACCCAATTGTGAATACAAACACTTAAATATATAAAACCAGAATGCTGCTTTCAAAACAGCATTTTGTTTCAATTGCTTATTTAATCATTGTGAGATGATATTGTGCTCACAGAAAGATGGAAGAGTCCTAAGGAATAAAGGAAGCATACCAATCAGAGGCAGAGAAGTATAGTGGCTGCAGCAAGGCAGAGCTAGACTATTTGAGCTTGAATGTTGCCTCCAACACCTACAGGTAAATTTGGACAAGTAATGTATTCTCACTGTTTCTCAAGTGTAAAATGGAGATAATATCAGTATTCACAGGATTATTTTGAGGATTAGATAAAAATAAGTACAAAGAATAGTGCCTGAGGGAAGCGGAGGTGGCTTAATCGATAGGGCTCCCGTTTACCATATGGGAGGCCCCGGGTTGGATTCCCAGGGCCTCCTGGTGAAGGCAAGCCAGCCAGCCCGCTTGGTTCGGTGAGCTGACACAGCAAGACGTCCCAACAAAGAGACACAAACAAACACGGAAAAAAGCACAGCAAATGGACACAGCGAGCACAAGCAGCAAGGGGGGGATAAATAAATAAATGAAAAATAAACCTTTAAAAAAAAAAAAAAAGAATAGTGCCTGACATATAACATTATGTAAATCTTTGCTATTATTATTTCAATATTTATTTTACATGAATTTGTAATTACATCAAATAATTGGAGAAAGGTAAAAATAACATAATTCGTAAACTGGGCTGTAAGGGACAGAAACCGAATCGAAATTCACTTTAAAAAATGGAAATTATGCTAAAAGAACTCAGGGACAGTGTGTGTCTCATGGAACAGCATGACAGGAAGGTGTTTGGGTGAGCTTCAGTAAACAGCAAAACCAGAGCAACACAAATGCCACTCTCTCTCCCCGTCACTCTTCTCTTTCCCTTTACAGTAGCCTCCTTCTGTCTGAAACCGTGCCAGGAAACATAGGGCTGCCACATCTTAAGCTTGACGTCTTACATTCCAGAGGCTCAAACAGAAATTGGTTTACCTTTCTCGGGTCCAGTTTTAAAAACCTTCCCAGGTAGAGGGATTAAGAGATGACTGCTAAGGGGTGTGGAATTTTCCTTAATGGCATAATGAAAATGTTCTAAAACTAATTGTGGTGATGAACGCTTAACTCTTTGATTATACTAAAAGCCATTGATTACACATTTTGGATGGATTGTATGATATATGAATATATTTCAATAAAACTGCTTAAAAATAATAAATTGTGCAAGAATAGCCAGAAATAGCAGCTATGTATGGCAGGAGAACCATAGAGAGATTGAGAGGTGAAAAATTTTCTTATTTGTTTGTTTGTCTGATTTTTGTTTATTATTGAAATAATGAAAATGCTCTAATAATGATTGTAATGATGAATGCACAACTATGTGATTATACCGAATACCATTGATTGTACACCTTGGATGAAATTTATGCTTTATTAATAAGTATCAATAAAATTGAATTGTTTAAAAAAAAAATCTGCCTTAAAAATAAATAAATAAATAAAATTTTAAAAGTGAAAAAACCTCCCCAGTAAGCCCTCCAATTTCTCTTTCCTGACGCAGGTCCTGATGAATTCGGGGGGAAATAACTCCCGGTATGATCAGGGCCACTGGACATACCAAAGCACTATGCACCTTTAAAAATGCTTTCATATGAAAACAAAATGATTTAAGAGCAAAAATAAAGTTCTTCCTCTGAAGCAGTGCTCGCCATCATCTCTGCCAGGCTTCCTCAATTGACCTTTCTGCCCAAGCTCAGTAAGATTCAAGTAGCAAAAGAGAATCTCCCATCTTCCTGCTACTTTTCCACACTGTATTTGTACAATGTTCATTTCTGAATGGGTCTTGCTTGTTAAATATTATTTGTTTGGTCTAGATTCCAAATCTAGATGCCTAAGTTAGTCAGAAGAATCTCATTCTTGGTCCTAACCACAGATGTTTTTTTTAAAAAGTTACAACTTAGAAAATCATGTTACTTGATTCTTATAATTGAAAGGTTATGGCTGCATATCATAAACTCTGAGGTTTCCATGAAGCAGGGTTTTAATAAACAAAAACCACTTTATATTCTGTTTAAAAGCTTGCTGCAATCTTTTAAGCATGTGGGTATGTGTGTGTATTTGTGCATGTCCTTTTTAAAATGACATTCTCGGAACTTGTATTTTCATCAGAAAAACAATGATTCCTTCCAAAACCATAGGGAAGACACTGTGTTATCTTCCAGTATGTCCAGCTTTTAGTGCAGTGTCTGGCACACAGAAGACTCAATAAATGATCCTTTAAACAAGAATGAAAGAATGAATAAATGATTGGATGAAAGGAAAAGAAGGTAAAATCTCTAATCTCATTAGTTACAGTTCAAAAGTTACCACACAAGAAACATGAAAATGAAGAGTTGAGCAGGAAGAATAGTGCCCTAGATTAAAAGCAACTTCAGAAACAAATGCAATGACTGGTGCTTAATTGGATCTTGTTTTGAAAAAAAAAAGTAACTATATAAAATAATTTGGTACTACTGATATAATTGAATACGGACTGGGTATTAGATAATATGAGGCAATCATTATCAATTTTCTTGTGTGATAATGGTACTACAGTTATATAAGAAAATACCCTTCTTAGATATGCATACTGAAATCTTTAGGGTAAAACAATAGAATGTTTAGCATGTATTTTAAAATATTTTAACAAAAAAAGAGGAAGCAAATATGGCAGAATGTTATGATATAGGTATATAGGAAAGAAGCTACTGAAAACAAAGTGCTAAATTAGTTGCGATCTTGGGGATTCCCTGTTGCCAAGAGTAAAATACTCTGTTTCCATGGAAAGAAACCAAGACCCTTCTCAAAACTACACCAACGTAATTTTCCAGAAGTTAAAACTGTTATCCTAATACACCACACCTGAGACAAATCAGAACACTCACCCTTCACAAAAAGGTAAATTTCAGGCTTTTTGCATACCTGCATCCTCTTAGAATATACTCCGCGCTCATCTCAACCTGTTAAAATCCAGGCCACCACTCAAAGTCCAGGTGAAGCATAATCTTGACAAGCCATACCAGCTGGTCTTACACTGTGCTGCCATTCTAGAATCGTGGTGCTTGCACTTTGGTAAACATTGAAATCACCTGGTGTTTTTAACATGTACAGTCCCCAAACTACACCTCGAGAGACTGGTATTCATTAGGTATAAGTTGGAACCACGAAATCTATATTTTAATAAGTGCCCTAGGTGATTTTGATGCAGGTGGTCTAAGGACTTCATGTTGAAAAAATGCTTGCCTAGACATATTTTCGAACCTCTCATGTGCTGATATGCATTATAATTTTTAAAATACATGTTCTTTCCACCATGGTTTTAAAAGCAAAAATCACAATATGTCATTTGTGTATGTTCCCAAAAGTCTGGCACTGTACCCACTATACATAAGGCAATATCAAGTATTTGTTGAATAAGTGGTTTAGAGTTGGTAAGAAAAAAATTCTAATTGTTCCAGGGTCTATCTTTCAATATTGCCCTAGCTGTATTTTTACATATATTTAAATTTTCTGTACTAGTCCTGGTGTTTATTCTTGGATGTTTAATAAAGTGTTCAATTTTTATTGTTAAAGGATAATAGTAGGAAAGTCTACCAAATCATTTTGGTCCATTAAACATGGATATAGGATGTCTAAGAAGTCAAACATAAGACATCCTTTTAAACCTTGTGGCATTCTCTGTCACTTTTAGGCAAAGTAACTGGAAAGAGATGAACAACTTCTCGAATGTCAACCACTTTTATCCAAACCTGTGAAGCAGAATTTCATAACCATATTACAGGAAAGACACAAGAGTAATTAATTTTGGAACTACAAAGACAATTCCTGGCCTCAATAAACCAGATATAATCCAGATGAAGGGTGATGGTTGGTTTTACACACACACACATGCTCGCACGCATGCACACATGCATAATAAAGTTCAGACATTTAACTTATCAAACAAATACTCATTTAATGCCTAATATTTATATCTTAAATACACAAGATACTTAAGTTAGATAAATAAATGCTGGTTAATGTTTCAGGATTTAATTTCTGAGGACACTAATTTAATAAATTGATAAACATTAAGCATAATAATGGCTTGTAAAATATATTGCAATAGGTTATCTACTTAGATATATTTTATTTCAAATAGAATGTATTATTGGCTCCAATTCTTTACCTCTTCTTATAGCCATGCCCTTTGCCATGTGACATTACAGTTTCTTTTATCAAAGGAGAGAGGTAAATTTCCCTACCCCTTGACTTTGGATTAGGCCATCTTGACTTGCTCTAGTCAATAGAATGAGTCAGAAGTAATATTATGCCAGTTCTGAGCCCCAGCCTTAAGAGGCCCTTCATGTTCCTACTTGGTGTTTTTGCACTTTGGCCATCGTCAGGGGAAGAACATGACCAGGCTAGCTGGTTAGCGCCTGGTGAGGATAAGAGACAAGTGGAACAGGAGCACCCCTTCCCCTTCTCCCTCCCCTGCCACCCCCATGAGCCATTTCTGCTGAATTTAACTTAGCTTACATCAGCCAACTCCCAGCCAAATTGCTGGTGCATGAGTAATAATAAATGATTGTTCTTTTAAGTCATAGATGGTTGAAGTGGTTGTTATATAGCAAAAGCTGAAGTACCTACTTATTACATTTGTTTTTACTGTTACCATTTTTTCTACTTGAATTTATAAGAAGTAACTTCAGAATTATGTTAAAGTCAAACATTTCAGTTTTAGACTTTACATGTTTTAGATTATGGGGAGGCATCTTATATATAAAATGTCCTAATCTTCCTATTTTAAATCTGTGAAAACTGAGACACAGAAACACAGTAAATAATAGAGCTGAAACCTAAACCTGGGTTTTCTGTCTCCAGATTTATTGGTGTATGCATTGGATGATAGCCTCTCCATCTTGTTACCTCTTTGGCTTGACATTTTTACTAGATTATATAAGTAGCATCTTTAGATTAACATATCCTAAACAAAACTCCAGATTGCTTCCTCCAGACAAGTTCAACACCCAGACTTTCTATCCTTAGTTAATGACACCACTTTTATTATGGCACCCATTACTCAAGCCAAACACTAGACATCTTCCCTAACTCCTCTCAATCCCTCATTCCCAACAGTTACTCCTTCAGCTAGTCCTGTTAACTATACTTCCAAAATATAACCCAAATTCAACCAATTCTCTTCATTGCCAGTAAAATCATCATGGTCTACATTACCATCAGCTCCAAACTAGAGTATTGAAATAGAATCCTAACTAGTTTACATTTTCCTTTTTCCAGTCTTAGTCATCTCCTACCAATTTGCCACACAATAAAAAGAGTAAAGTATGCCTCGAATGAAATCTACAGGCTTACCATGGTTTACATGGTAAGGTCCTTCTATATCTCCAACCTCATCCCAAACCATTCATTCACTGCACTCCAATCACACTGGTCTTCTTTCTATTCTAAAAGACAGAAACCTCTGTGTCTTTGTATTTGCACTTTCTTCTACCTGAAACATTTTCCCCTTGCCTCGTCATGTGACTGGCTCCCTTTTATCATCGGGGTCTCAGGGCAATTGTCCCCTCCTCAGACAGGCCTTCCACAATCATCCTGTCTAAATAATTCCAGGCATTCCTCACTCTCTATCATATTATCTTTTTTTATTATCTTCATAAAACTTACATATTCTGAAATGGCCTTGTTCACTTATTTATATGCCCATATATTGCCTATTTCCTTACATGAAAATGTAAGCACATGATAGCAAAGACTTTACCTTGTCTGTCTTGATCAAGCTGTATCCAAAGATTTATGTGAAGCACCTAGTGCCTTTCTTACCATGTCATCACTGTGAAGCTCAGCAGCACAAAGTGTAATCCAAATGTACCCAAGGAAGAAAAGAACCCACTTATCCTTATATCATTCTTATATAATACAATATTGCTGAAATAATTCCATAGTTTCCATCATTATAAACAAAAATTCATAAATATAAGTAACAATGAAAAAATTTCCATTTCTAAACCATTAACTGCATATATTCCTTGAATCTTTATTAGATCCACTTAAGGAAATTTTAATCCAATGTAACTGAATAAGTAGAAATTTATTACATATGTAATATTCTTACAATTCTAAAAACAGAAAAACTATAGTACATTTACAACATTAAGTTATATATACACACAGAATATTATGATCAGGAATTTTACTTTTTTTAAAAATATGAAGACACATAATCACAATTTAAATAAGGGGCTAATCAGCCTCTCACATATTTTATTTTTTTATTCAGAGTATCAAGTTTTCTTTATAAAAATTATATTTTTGGTAGACTTTAGGAATTCTGATGATTTCTGAAATTGTGGAGAAAATGTATGTATATATACTTATGTGTTTTGTAATATATTTATACAATTTATAATTAATAATTAGAAACAATTCAGTATAAATAAAATGCATAAAATATGTAAGGTATAATGTAAATAAAATACATGAAAATAAATACATAGCTAATATATATACATTTCCTAAAGTCTATCAAATACATGTGTGTGTGTACAGAGAGAGAGAGAGAGAGAGGAGTTAATTTTAGCCAATTAATACATAAAATAAATGAAGCAATGGTTCCAAAGTAATTACCCTCCTGGTTTACCACACCCTAAAAGTTATTAGCTGGTCCATAAATGTCAGTCAGCCTCACCACCAAGGAAACTAGAGAAAACTATGTGGATACATTCATAGAACTCTATCCTTATCTTTCCATTTTTTATCCCTTGCACCTTCCATTCTTAGTACTATTGCCATCACCTATATCACATCTATACAAATTATAAAACCATAAATATAGTATTATAATTTTTGCCTTAAACAGATTTATACCTTTGAAAGAAATTAAGATAAAAATATAGGGAGAGAATATCTATTAAGTATATATTATTTATATTTATTATAAACATATTTACTCAATCTCATGCTCTCCATTTCTATATGTAGATCCAAATTGCCATCTAATATAATTTTACTTCAAACCAAAGCAATGTCATTTTCTTTTAGTGCTGGTTTTCTAATGACAGATTCTCAGTTTTTGTTTATCTGGAGATGTCTTTATTTTGCCTTTACCTTTGAATAATAGCTTCACTAAATAAAGAATTTTTGCTTGGCAGATTTTTGTTTTCCTTACTTTGAATATATTGTTCCAATGTATTATGGATTTCATAGTCTTCACTAAGAAGTCAGCCATTAATCTTATCTCCAATTTCCTAGTATGTAATGTAAATTTTTTTTCTGATTCCTATCTCTCTTCTATTTCTGAAATTCCAGTTACACATATGTTGGACTGCTTCATATTTTCCCAAAGGTTTCCGAGGTTCTGTTCATTTTTCTTTAATCTTTCCTTGTCTCTCTGTTCTTTGAATTGTGTAATTTCTATTAATTTTTTTTTTCAAATTCACTAATTCTTTCTTCTGCTCCTTCCAATCTGTGGTTAATCCCTTCTAGGATTTTAAAAATTTTGTTTAGTGTGTTTTTACACTCCAGAACAGGGGTTCTTAATCTTTTTAGTTCCACAGACTGCTTTGCCAGTCAGGTGAAAACCATGGACCCCTTACTAAGGACACACTATACTGTGTATTATTTAATAAATATATCACACCTGCACCAACACATCCCCACAGGAATAATGTGTGGTGTTTTTTTTTTTTTTAATTAAATTCAAGCTCATGGACCCTGATTAAGAAATCCTGCTCTAGATCTTACATTTTATATAGTTGTTATTTCTCTGTTGAAAAATATTTTCCTTTAGATATTTGAACACACTTTCTCAATTTTTAAAACATTTTATAGCTACTTGAAAGTTTCTAGCTAATATATGCAACATCTGGGACCACTCAGTCAGTTTCTATTTACTTCCTTTTTTCCTAAGTGTCACAATTTCCTGTCTTTTTGCATGTCTCATAATATTTTAGTTGAAAACTAGACATTATAGATAATATGTTATAACTACTCATGATTCTCTTTTGTTCTTCTAAAAATTATTAGGATATTATTCTCATAGTCAGTTAACTTGCCCATATTCAAACTGAAAATACTGTTTCCCCTTATGGTATGCAAAGTATGGCTTCTTACAGCTGCTTTTTTAGCCCAACCCCTGTGGGTCTCCCTTTTCCTAACAAAATAGGTAGTCAACCAATGATTTTGATAGCTATAGGGCTCACTCTCTCTGTGGTTTCTTTCTTCTAGGGATTTCCCCCTAATTTCCAGCATCTATACTTGCTTCTGTCTCTGTATCATGATATGCAAATCCATCCAACTTCAGCTTTCTGCCACTTGTGATATGCACAATTAATAAATGCAGTCACTTAAGAAAAGCATCCAAAATGGTGCAGCCACTGTGAAATACAGTTTGCCAGTTCCTCAGAAAGCTAAGTGTGGAACTACCATATTACCCAGCAATCCCTCAACTAGGTATATATCCAAAAGAATTGAAAGCAGGGAATCAAACTTATATTTGCACATCAATGTTCATATTGGCATTATTTACAATTGCAAAAATACAGAAAGAACCCAAGTGTCTATCAACCAATGAATGGATAAATAAGATGTGCATATATATACAATGGAATATTATTCAGCATTAAAGAGGAATGAAGTTCTAATTCATGCAGCAACTGGATAAAACTTGAAGACATCATGTTGAGTGAAATAAGTCAGATGCAAAAGGACAAATATTGTAAGAGCTCACTGGCAATGAAATAATTAGAATAAGCAAACTCATAGAGTTAGAATCTAGAATATAGTGTAACAGGGGCTGCATTGGGGGTAGGAAATAGGTATAAAATGCTTAAATTGGGGAAGCGGGTGTGGCTCAGTGGCTAGAGCCCCCGTTTACCATATGGGAGGCCCGGGTTCGCGTCCCA
>JAQZBX010026306.1:11204-29122 GCA_029593785.1 Cabassous unicinctus
GGCGCAATGGATAGAGCACCCGTTTACCATATGAGAGGCCCTGGGTTCGCTTCCCGGCGCCTCCTTGTGAGGGCAGGCCGGCTCGCGCAGCGCCGTGGGCTGATGCGGCAAGACCTCACAGCAAGGGGGAGATAAGCAGACACAGAGAAGACACGCAGCGAATGGACACAGCAGCACAAGCAGCAAGGGGGGGATAAATAAAATAAAATAAATAAATCTTAAAAAAAAAAAATGCTTAAATTGTACAGAATTTCTATTTGTGTTGATTGTAAAATTTTGGAAATGAATGGTGGTAATGGTAGCACAACATTGTGAGTATAATTAACAGCAATGAATTATATTTGTGAATGTGGTTAAAATGGGAAATTTTAGGTCGTATATATGTTATTAAGAGATAAAATATAGGACAGTACAATACAGTGAAAACCCTATTTCAAATGATGACTGTGATTAATAGTTCAATTTTTTTAAAATGTTCTCTTGTGTATTATAACAAATGTACCACACTAATGCAAGGTGTTAATTATAGGGTTGTATATTGGGAAAAAAATACATCCTAATGTAAACTATGGACTATAGTTAATAGTAACAAAGGTACCAAACTAATGCAAAGTGTTAATAATAGGGAGGGCTATATGGGAACACTGTAATTTTTCCTGTAAATTTTTCTGTAAACCTACAATTTTTCTAATTACATTTTTTTTTTTTAAAGAAAAGCAACTCACAGATCTGGCTCTGAATTCCTCTATTTCTCAAAGTAGATTTCCCTCTAGCATCTGCCTGCTTTTTGCACCAGATCCACTGCCAAAGCACATGTAGTTCAGCAGTCAACCATGGATTTGGACAGTTTAAGCATTGAATTTTTGTCTCACTTCTTCTGAGAGTTTGTGCTGCTAGGACTTTATTTGAAATTTCTAGCTACTTTACCATCTCTGAACCCTGATCTCTATCAAGTAAGGCTGCAGTATGTCCCCATGACCATTTTTCACAGCCTTAGATGTGAGAGTTGAGCATCACCTTTCAGCCATAAGCAGCAAATTCATAATTCTTACCTCTATCAGTTGTAGGTTTTCAAAGCCCTTCCAGTTGCAGGTTTCTGTTTGATTTTCAGAGCTTTCTAGAGCCTTTACATATTTTCAGTCCAGGATTTTATAGTTATCTTCAGAGTTTCATGCAACTACGGTACTCCTGTGCCTTTACCTACACTCTTTTTCGAGCTACCATTTCATTGTACCTCTGATACATGCCAAATAATGTACTTATAGACTACATACTGTGTTTATCTTAACAGTACAACTATCTATTAGATTTTTGTTTAAAATTAGCTCAAAGAACTTAACTAACTTGTCTGATGTTACTTAACTAGTAAGTTTTAGGGTTAAAAATTAAACCCAGATCTCTCTGACTCCAGCATTATTTCATAATACTTTCTCTACAATCAAATAATAATGATAGTTAACATTCAATGCCCTTTTATTACGTGCCATACATGGTTCTCAGGAGCTTAGGATTAATTCATTAATTCTAATTAATAGATTTAGTCTTCACAATAAGCCTATGAGATGGGTACTATTGACAACCCATTTTAGAGATGAGAAAATTGAGCCACAGTTTAGCTTGTCTGGAATCATGTTTATGATAAGTAAATAAATAAGTGGTGTAGCCAAGATTTAGATGTAGGCAAGCTTGCTCTAGACTCAGGAATAAATTAAGCCTGGAGACCAAAATGCTTTCTAGAATTGAAACAAAATGCATTATATACATCTATAAAGAAAATTTGACTATAAGTTACTACCTTTGAATAGTCATAAAAAATGCCTTCTGCTTTACTCAGAAATTGGTGTTAAAATGAAGAGCATTATAAAACAATAGACTGTATATATATATATATATATATATATATATACACACATACATTTATACTAATGGAAATTGATAAACTTTTCAAAAACCTTATAACTTATTGATTCTAACAGTGATTAAATACATATGTTTTTAAATCTATAACAGGTAGAATGTAGAACTTTTTAAAATAGTTTTTGTTTTAAATATAAGTGATGTACTTTCATCAAAGTTGGAAAATTGTTTCTTTAATAAAATATATACAAGAAATATCAATAATTTAAATGTTGCATTTATATATAGTCTTTCCAAACACTAGCGCTACCAATATCATCACCATCAAGACCTACTTCTCCTTTTAAGGAAAATTTCACGCATTGGTTTTTCACTTGGATACTTAAATTCCATTACTAATCATAATGAGCCATTCCACAAGTGAAAATAAAATAAAAATAATGATTGTTGCCATGGACCTCACAGTTTTATTTAAAAAATAAACTGTGGTCACTTTTGAGAAAGTCAGTTTTAGACAATGCCACATGTAATCAACTTTGGGAAGATGTAATAATTTATGCAAATCAATATTTGAATCTCTTAGAATAGACTCTTCAGGTGAGGTTAGAAACTCCCAAGGGTAAATTAATCTTTTTCAAGTAACTATTTCCCTAGTACAGACATAGCAACAGTTCTTATCCATAGATTCAAAAAAAAAGATATAATCATGTTTTCCTACCAAGTCTATGAGGCAGTTTGTGACCAGATAAATTATTTTTATAATCACCAAAAGTTTTTGATTTCCAATATGGAAATGACTGAGGAAAATACTGAAATACAAAGAACTGAGCTGATATATACCATGGAAATGCTGATTAAGCTTCTTGGCCTGTCAAGTTCATACACAAAATCAAAACAGGCCATCCTCTGAAAAATTCAACTATAGTCATTCTTTAAGTAAATCTAAATACATAAATAAGTGTATTTACCTCAAGTAAAGTAATTCTAACTTTTCATTTTGTGACATGATATTTTTAAAGTCAATTCCTTAAATAGTGTTATCTGAAATTATTTTTGGCTAATTTCACCTCACATCCTATCACAAAGCATATTTTTCATTCCTGCAAAAGTAATTATATATTTTTTTAATCTAGAAATGTGTTTTTTAAAAAAACTATAAGAACTTGAGGGTATTTTTCCTAGCAATTGAAAAAGATCTAATAAAAAATCTCATTAACAGAGATTTCCAGGTAAGACAGCAGAGTGAGGAGTCCCAGGACTCAATCTTTGCACCAAAACAACTATTAACAGGCAGTAACCACCTGAAACAAATATTTTGAAACTCTAGAGGCCAGAAGAACACTATACATCATCTAGGGAAGAACAGAAGAAAGAGGCAGATAAACTACTGTAAAGAACAGCAAATTCCTCTCTCCATGTGGGTGGCTACCAGCACCTATCAAGACCCATCCCCCACTCTCACAGCAGGCTGCCTTGGGGTCCAGTCCTTGGCAAGCTTGCTGGTGACAGAAAGAGACATAAATATCCTGTTCCCAAGTACAGGGGTGGGCATGGCCCATCACAGATCACAGCTTTGGTTTAACAAATTTGGATCACAGGGGACATGGCTCTAAGGGCAGCTATTATTTCAACCCACCCTGGACAGGGGAGAAGGAGGTGGAAATTTAAAGACACAGCACTTCCATGGGACTACGAGTGACCGATAGCTGAAAGCTTGCATTTGCTGGGCAGACCAGGAAAGTTCAGCTTTGTGGAGATGTCAGAGAATCTCTTAGCACCCTTTCTGATCCCCTCCAGGGCACTTTGGAGCTGGTCTGTACCTCCTTTGTGGGTACCTGGCCCTGTTTTAGCTAGGAAATACTGATTTGTGAAAGTGTTCTCTGGGGTGACTCTCCTCCCAGAATTTGCCATCCAGGCAAAAGTAACTTGAGACAACAAAAGGAGCATAAAATACTATAGAGGCAGACAGTCTAGGGAAAAGGCCTGCAGGTTTGAAAGACCCAGGAGAAGGAAGTCAGTCTACTGGGAAACAGAGCAGACAAGCAAACTCCTATAAACAGGGCAACTCCAAAAAGCTAAAAATTGAAAACCCAGGACAGTGAAGAAATAACACTCCTTCACTGTTGGTGGGAATGTAGAATGGTGCAGCCTCTGGAAGACTATTTGGCAGCACCTCAAGAAACTTAATATAGAACTACCATATGATTCAGTAATCCCTTTACTAGGAATATATTCAGAAGAACTGTAAGCAAGTAGGTGAATTAACATTTGCTCACTGATGTCATAGCAGCATTATTCACAATTGCTAAAACATGGAACCAGTCCAAGTGTCCATCAACCGATGAATGGAAAAACAAAATGTAGTATATACATACAATGGAATACTATTCAGCTGTAACAGGAAATGAAATTGGGGTGCATATGACAACATGGATGAACCTTGAGGACATTATGCTAAGTGAAATAAGCCAGACAGAAAAGGACATTATGTTAAGTGAAATAACCAGACAGGAAAGGACAAGTATTGTATCATTTCACTAATATGAACTAAACATGATTAGCAAACTCACAGAGGTAAACTCTAGAGCAGGGGTTCTTAAGGGGTCCATGAGCTTGAATTGAAATTTAAAAAAACATTTTTCTCGTGGGGACATGTTGGTGGGGTGATGTAGGGGGACCCTGTATGATGATATGCATATTTGTTTTGTAAGTTCACAACTTTTACTAACCTTATTGCTTATGTATGTTGATGTATGAATGAAATAAAAAAATTAAATTAAAAAAAAAGTCCAGGACAAGGCAGAGGTCCAGAAAGACAGGGAAAACCCTGCACACTGCATTTGCCTTGGACAGATCTTCCTGATAAGAGGGCTGAAGCTCAAGAAAATATCTGTCTTATCACAAGCTGATCACAAAACAAAGAAATAGACATCTCAGGGAATAAATTCCAGAGTTTACATTTTAATATTTTAAATGTTAAAATGTACACTGTGCAACAAAAGGGACAAACAGGAAATGATGACCCATCCAAGGAAAAGGATAAAAATACAGAAAACACCAATAAAGAAGATGGAAACGTAGACATACCAAACAAAGCCTTTAAAAAAAATAATCATAAAAATGCTCAAGAAGATGAAGGAAAGTACAGAGAAAGAACTAAATGATATCAGGAAAACTATGAAAGAACAATATGAGAGTCTAAGTATAGATATAGAAATTTTAAAACAAAATCAAATGGAACTACTGGAGTTGAAGACCACAGTAACTGAAATTAAAAATACCCAGGAGGGTTTTAAGAAAAGATTGGAGCTGGCAGAAAAAAGAATAAGTGAATTTGAAGACAAGATTCTTGAAATGAATCAGGCTGAGGAATAGAAAGAAAAACAAATATTAAAGCAAAAATAGCCTATGGGACACCTTCAAGTGCACCAATATATGTGTTATGGGAGTCCAGAAGAAGAAGAAAGAGAGAAAGAGATGGAAGGAATAGTCAAAGAAATAATGACAGAGAACTTCCCAAACTTAGCAAATATTCACATTCAAGAAGTTTAGAGAATACCAAACAGGATAAACATGAAGAAAAATACACCCAATCATGTATTGATTACACTATCAAATGCAAAGGACGAAGAGAGAGTTCTGAAAGCTGCAAGAGAAAAGCAACATGCTATGTACAAGGGAGTCCCAATTAGACTGAGTGCCAATTTCTCATTGAAACCATGGAGGCAAGAAGGCAGGAGGTTGAAATACTTAAAGTGCTGAAAGAAAACAATTGCCTGAGAAGAACTTTATATCCAGCAAAACTCTCTTTCAAAAATGTGGGAGAGATGAAGATATTCTCAGATAAACAAAACCTGAGAGAGTTCATCACCACTAGACCTGCCCTAGAAGCAATGCTAAATGGAGCTCTTCAGAGTGAAAGGAAAGGACACTAGACAGTGGTTCAAAACAACATAAAGAAATAAACACCTGTAGTAAAGGTAACCATTTAAGTAATTACATTAATAAATGCCAGTATTGTTGTATTGAATCATTTGGTATGTAACTCTATTTCTTTCTTCGTACAGGTACTAAAATGCAAATGCTTAAAAAATAATGGTAAATCTATGGTTTTGGATGTACAATGTACAAAGATATAAGTGGTAACAAGTACAAAAAAAATGTTGACAGGATAGAGAGGTATAGGAAAAGTGAAACGAATGCTATTGAAATTAAGTTGGTATCAAACCAAATATGATTGCTATATTTTTAGGATGCTAAAACTTATCCCCATAGTAACCACAAGGAAAATAAATAGATGAAAAATATATCTAGATGGAAGTGAGAAGGCATTCAATATGGTAAAGGTTCATCTTTTCTTGGGACACCGATTAAATACAACTAGACCAACTATAAATTCTATAACTTCAAGGACAAAAATGTACCTTTTTTATCATTCAATATGGTACAACACAAAAAAGCAAATAAATATAAAAGTAGGCATTAATGGAAGTGAGGGGGAAAGAGGTATAAGACTTACAAAGGCTAAGTAGCAAAATGGCAGAAGAAATTCCTGTATTATCAGTAGCAACTTTAAATGTAAATGGATTAAACTCTCCAGTCAAAAGACAGAAATTGGCAGAATGGATAAAAAAAACATGACTTAACTATATGCTGTCTGCAAAGACTCACTTAAATTCAAAAATACAAGTAGGTTGATTGTGAAAGTATGCAAAAAATGTACCACACAAATTGTAACCAAGCAAGTTCCATAGCTAAACTAATATTGGAAAAAATAGACTTTAAGTCAAAAACAGTTACAAGGGACAAAGATGGTCATTATATATTGATAAAGGGGACAATTCAACAGGAATATTTAACGACTATAGAAAAAATGCACCTAAAAGCAGAGCCCAAAATATATTAAGCAAATGCTGACAGATTTGAAAAGAGAAATTGACAATTGTACATTAATAGTAGAAGATTTTAACAAACCACTCTTTTGTTAAAAAGAGTCAGAAGATCAACAAGGAATTACAGGACTTGAATGATACATAAAGGTAACTAGATCTAACAGACATATATAGAACACTGCATCCAACAAAAAGAGAATATACATTCTTTTTGAGTGCACATGGACCATATGTTGGGTCAGAAAGCAAGTTTCAATTTAAAAAAAAATGAAGTCATACATTGTATATTCTCTGGACACAACAGAATGAAGCTAGAAATTAATAACAGATGGAGAAATGGAAAAATTGACAAATATGTTGAAATTAAACAACATGCTCATAAACAACCAATGGGTTAAAGAAGAAGTCAGAAGCAAAATTAGGAAATAACTTGGGACAAGTGAAAATGAAAATACAACATACCAAAAATGTGTGGAATGCATTAAAGGCTATGCTGAGAGGGAAATTTATAGCTCTAAATGCTTACAATAAAAAAGAAGAAAGACTTCAATTCAAAAACCTAACCTTAAAACTAGAAGAACTAGAAAAAGAAGAACAACCTAAACCCAAAGCAAGCAGAAGAAAAAACAAAGATTAGAGTGGAGATAAATGAAATACAAAATGAAAAAATAATGAGTCGGCAAAATCAAAAGTTGGTTCTTTGAAAAGATCAACGAAATTGACAAACCTTCAGCAAGACTGACAAATTAAAAAGAGAGAGTACACAAATTGCAAAAGTCAGAAATGAAAAAGGGGACTTAACTACTGACCCTGCTAAAATAAAGAGAATTATAAGAGAAGACTATGAACAACTATAGGCCAGTAAATTAGATAACCTATATGAAATGAACAAATTCTTAGAAACACAAAAACTACCTACATTGACTCAAGAAGATATAGATCTCAACAAACCAATTACTAACAAAAAAATCAAATCAGTCATCAGAAACTTTCCAAAAAAGAAAAGCCCAGGGCCATATGGCTTCATAGGGAATTCTACCAAACATTCCAAGACTTAACTCCAATTCCACTCAAACACTTCCAAAAAGTTGAAGAGGGAAGAGCACACCCTAACTCATTCTATAAGGCCAATATCACCCTCAGACCAAAGCCAGATAAAAATACCACAAGAAAAGAAAACCATAGACCAATATCTCTTATGAATATAGATGCAAAAATCTTCAACAAAATAGTAACAAACCAAAAGAATTATACACCCAGATCAAGTGGGATTTATCCCTGGTATGCAAGTGTGGTTCAACATAAGAAAATCAATTAATGTAATACTCCACATTAGCAGAATGAAGAGAAAATAACACATGATCATCTCAATCGATGCAGAAAGGGCAGTTGTCAAAATCCAGTTTCCTTTCTTGATAAAAACACTTAGAACACTAGGAATAGAAGGAAAGTTCCTCAACATGATAAAGGGCATATATGAATAGCTCGCAGCTAACATTATGCTTTTGGTGAAAGACTGAAAGCTTTCCCTGTAATATCAGGAACAAGACAAGGATGCCCACTGACATCACTGTTATTCAACATTGTACTGTAAGATTTTGCTAGAGCAATAAGGCAAGAAAAAGAAACAAAAGGCATCCTGATTGGAAAGGAAGAAGTAAAAGTTTTCTTATTTGCAGTTGATATGATCCTATATGCAGAAAATCCTGAAAAATCCACAACAAAGCTCCTTTGAGCTAATAAATGAATTCAGCAAAGTATAAGGATACAAGATCAACACCCAAAAACCATTAGTGTTTCTATACAAAAGTAATCAATAATTGGGAAAAGAAATCAAGAAAAGAATTCCATTCACAATAGCAACTAAAAGAATCAAATATCTAGGAATAAATCTAACCACAGATGTAAAGGACTTATACACAGAAAACTACAAAACATTGCTAAAAGAAATGAAAGAAAACCTAAATAAATAGAAGGACATTCCATGTTCATGGATTGGAAGAGTAAATATTGTTAAGATGTCAATCCTACCCAAAGCAATTTATAGATCCAAAGCAATCCCAATAAAAATTCCAACAGCCTTCTTTGCAGAAATGGAAAAGCCAATCATCAAATTTATATGGAAGGATAAGGGGCCCAAAATAGCTAAAACCATCTTAAAAAAGAAGAATGAAGCTTAAGGACTCACACTTCCTGGTCTTAACTATTACAAAGGCACCATAATCAAAAAAGCATGGCACTGGAACAATGATAGACATATAGGCTAGTGGAATAGAAGTGAGAACTCAAAGATCAAACCTCATGTGTATGGCCAACTGATTTTTGACAAGGTGGCAAAGACCATTCAATTAGGAAAGAATAGTGGTATGGGGAAAACTAGATTTCCACTTACAAAAAAAAAAACAAGGAGGACCTCCATCTCACACCACATACAAAAGTCAACTCAAAATGGATCAAATATCTTAATATAAGAGGTAGAACTATCAAACTCCTAAAAGAAAATGTAGGTAAGCATCTTCAGGACCTTGTATTAAGCAATGGTTTCTTAGACTTAACACCCAAAGCACAAGCAACAAAAGAAAAAATAGATAAATGAGATATCACCAAAATTAAAAAAGATTTGTTCCTTAAAGGACTTTATCATGAAAACTATATACCAAACTCCACAAAGGGAGAGAATATATAATAACCACATAAATGATAAAGGTTTAATATCCAGATTATTAGAAAGCTAGAAATCCTTTAACTTAACAACAAAAAGACAAACAGCCCAATTTTAAAATGTGCAAAGGACTTGAGCAGACATCTCTCCAAAGAAGATAGACAAATGGCCAGAAAGCACATGAAAAGATGCTCAACATCATTAGCCATCAAGGAAATGCAAATCAAAACCAAAATGCGATACCATTTCATCCCCATTAGAATGGCTGCTATTAAAAAAAAAAAAAGAAACTGAAAAGAACAAGTGTTGGAAAGGATGTGGATAAATAGGAACACTCATTTATTGCTAGTGACAATGTAAAATGGTACAGCCTGTGTGGAAAACAGCTTGGCATTTCTTCAGAAAGCTAAGTATAGAACTACCATAGGACCGAACAATCCCACTGCTGGATGTATAACCAATAGAATTGAAAGCAGGACTTGCACAGATATTTCAACACCAATGTTCATAGCGGCATTCTTCACAATTGCCAAAGATGAAAGTAACCGAAGTGTCCATCAGCTGATGAATGTATAAATAAAATGTTCTGTATACCTGCAATGGAATATAATTCAGTTGCAAAAAGGAATAAAGTCCTGATACATGCGACAACGTGAATTAACCTTGAAGAAATAATGTTGGATGAAATAAGTTAGACACAAAAGGATACATTGTATGATACCAATGACTTGAAACAATTAGAATAAGCAAACTCATAGAATCAGAATCTAGAATATACGTTACCAGGGGATGGAATAGGGATATGGAATGGGAATTTAAGGGTTAAAAGGTACATGATTCCTATTCAGAATGATAGAAATTGTTTTGGTAATGGATGATTGGTGATGGTAGCACAATATTATGAATGCAATTAACAGCACTAAAATATATACATGAATATGATTAAAAGAGGAAATGTTAGATTGGAAATCAATGAAACTGCATTACACAAACAGTGAACCCTAAGTTAAACCATGGACTTTAATCAATAGTACAATTATTAAAATGTGTTATCACCAATTGTAACAATTGTTCCACACAATGCAAGTTGTTGTTGGTGGGGCAGTGTGTGGGAATCCTGTATTTTCCTGCATGATTGTTCTGTAAACCCACAACTTCTCTAACAAAGAAAAAAAAAATCCCATTAATAAAGGTCATAAAAGAATCATGAAAATAGTCCTCCTAGTTTCCTTTCTGTTGCACTCTACGTCAAGCCAGTTGTTTCCCCTTTTCTGGACTGTCTTACTCTCAGTGAGCTCTCAACTCATCTTCACCAGGCTATACCTATTAAAACTGGTAAAATAAACAAGCATACAAAAATCTAATTATCTTCTAGGAGTAACTGCAGTTGGATAACAGATTCCTGAAGTTGAAAGTCCTTCTAGATTCAAAGAAATAAATCTTACATAGTGGAACATAGGCACTATGACAGAATGATGAGTGAGATGTTTCTGGGCAGAGTTTATTTCTCAGTGCCTTCTCTAATCACACCATGTTTTTTTAATCAGCTCATTAACCTGGCTGACACAGAACCTACTGATAAAGTCTGATTTTGCTTTGGCTCTGTCACTGTAACTATTCATACTAAAGGAAGAAGAGCCTGAGAGCTTTGA
This sequence comes from Cabassous unicinctus, assembly GCA_029593785.1. Classification (NCBI taxonomy): domain Eukaryota; kingdom Metazoa; phylum Chordata; class Mammalia; order Cingulata; family Chlamyphoridae; genus Cabassous; species Cabassous unicinctus. The sequence continues at coordinate 22,268 of JAQZBX010026306.1, forward strand.
CTATTTCTGAGACATAAGAAAAATAAAAGAAAAGGGAAAAGGAACAGAGAAGCAGTTGATGGTTGAAATAGATACCAGAAAGTGCTACAAAGAAGAATAAACTGTGAAATTGTAATTATGATAACAGATAAAGCTTCCTCTAGTGCTCAAATAAGCAAGTCATATTAGCCTCCTTGTCACCAGCATGTTACCAGATGCTCGATTCTTTTCATTTCAAGAGATGTTATAAGTAAAAATATTTCACTGATTTAAAAATAGAAATCAATAGGGAAATCTAGTTTGCTTTATAAGAATATATTTTATATCCAAATCTGCTGTGATAAATGTATTCTACAAAATGAGCAATACCATTTCTACTATGTGGATATATGTTTTTATCACTGTTCTTTCAAAAATCGATCTCACTTTTCTCAAAGTTGACTTCAACTGAAAGAAATAGAGTAATTTAGACTCTTTGACATTGATATAAAAATTTTGTTTTTAAAATTCATAAAGAAAAGACATCATAGTTTAAAATTAAAGTATATAAAAGCACCAGCGAAGGATTATAAACAAGTCTTTCCTGCTTATTTATTTGCTGGGTCACTTGCCTTTCATCAACTTTGAAGTGAGTACAATATCACAGGATATTCAAGGACGAATGACCATGCCTATAACTGCTTTGAGTTCCTGGAAGATAGACTCTTACACAGAAAAAAGCAGTCTGGAGTGAGAGTTCTTGTTTTCTTTACTGTTTCTTTAAAAGCTCTTTCATTTGTTTTCTGTATCAAATGAAGGGCAAACTCATGGTTCTATTTACTTCATTTCTTAACAAATGTGTCAAAGTCACTCAGACCAAAGCCTAAAAGTAAAAATGTGCTTATTCATCAGAGCACTTTAAAAGTCACACACTTTTGTTGAATTATTTTGGGATGGAATTTCAAAGACAGGGTTGTGCAAATTTCCAACTGTTTTACCACACATTTAGCCAAAACACTTGGAAGAGTTGTCTAGAACAAAACTAGCTACAGAAAATTATGAGTTTAATTTTATTCCTATCACTAAAATTCAAAGAATCAAAAACATATTGAAATAAAAAGAAAGGTCTTTTTATTTCTACCTGGATTAAGAAATAGCTCACAATTTCCATTCCCGTTGGGCATGTTCAGTGAAAATAAAAGCAGAACTCATTTAATGTCTGTGGATCTTCTTTTCTAAAAAACATAACATCTTTCTAAGAGAGCATTATAAGAAAATACCATTAAACAGAAGTGGGCATTTGAACAAGAACATGTTTCAGATTTCATTTTCTTCATTAATTCCTAAATATTTGCCTTATTGTAATGGCTTTCTGAGGGAAGTCAGGTGGCATTTCTATAATCAAGTAAGGATTTTCCTTAGCGTCATCAATGAGGAAGTTTCTAGTCATCCCAGAAGAAGGACTAACAATCAAGATTATCTGTCTGGTGGTGAAAATGGATGGGGGTGGATGAGAACTAGAGCTGAAGTCCTGAGTTTAACCACACCCAATGATTATAAATGAGGCTTCCCTTGGAGTAAACCCTTGTCCATCATGGGTTTATCAATTTAAATCCTATCAAGCCAGATGATAGGCTCACTTTTTCCTTCTGTAATTATTGACAATTATGCATACATGCTAGAAGTAATCCAAAAAAGTATCTCTGGGGTTTGAGCAGAGTTTGTAGTTTATGTCAATTAATGATACACCCACAAATAATGTATTACTGTCTAGCTTAAGAGCCAGGATGCATTTTCAACAAAAATTGTTACCTGAGCATCTTTAAGAGTCTTTAATATTTAAACTCTGGGACTGAAATTAAGAATTTAAGCATGCTTGTGTATGCATGAATAACCATTCCATTGTAGCTTTTAGACACTGATCTTTCCCCCATCCCCCAAATAGCCTAATACATTCACTCAATTTGGAAATGTATTTAGCAAATGGTTTTTTATCCCTGTAATTCCTAACGGAGCCCTAAAGTGAACAGTTTAGAAATCAGACCGGCAAACAAAGATTATTTGAACTCTGATAGCAATGCTATGTGCCATTGTTTGCACCTTTTGGTTGATAGTTACCCTGGGAACACAAGAAGCCACAGTGGTCCTTGAGGAGACAAGATAAGATGAATCATGCCTGGTGAAATGCTGATGTTTTATTGCAGAATATTTTAGTGATACTATAGATACATCCATCTTAACTTTCAGATGAATACAATATTTTGCTCCTAGAGTAGTGATAAATATTAAGAGGTTTTAAAGGGATGAAGTAAACATGGTATCAAGGTTTTATTTAGCAATGGGGACTAAAAATAATTATACACACAGATATTATTCTCATTGTCAACTTCTTTGGCAGAAGTGCACATCTATGATTTTAGATACTATTAACCCATTTATTCAGTTTTTTCAACAAACATTCATTAACCTATGTAAATGCAAACACCCTTTGCACTGAATAGAACTTTGCCTAAGATTACCCTCTACATTCACAGTCTATTTTATGGCTACATCAATAAAGTGGCCCAGAGTTGAGAATATCTGGATATTTCTGTGGCAAAATATTTAGTAACATTTTGAAGGCACTGAGACCAAATATCTAATCTCACTGAAGTATCTAAATGAGCAATTGTTTATTACAGAGAAAAATATAAATTTCAGGGGAAAAAAGTAAGGAAATAAGATAGAAACCCATAGTAAAAGTACATTGCTATATGTTTTTCTTCATGAACAAATATTTATTGGGATTCAACCAGATGCAGACCATTGTGATCAAAACCATGTGCAGGGGAGGGGGCAGTGTCAGGGAGGTTGGAGAATATAAAGTCAACACTCCACAATTCCAAAAACAATTAAAGATCTAAAGGGGAAGGAAATTAAAATGGACAAAAGGTTAATTATTAAAGTAAGCTAGAATTACTCAGTAGATAAGAACTTTCGTTTCAACCATTTTTCAGCAGTGACCTTCATTTAAATTCTCTGAAATGTTTCCTCATAGGCAAAATAAGGATAAGAGCAGTACTTTTCCCATAAGGTTTGAGGGTTAGATAAGAAAATGCCCTTAGCACAATGTTTGGCACTTAGTAAGCACTCAGGAAATGTTGTCTATTGTTATTAAGTGTCAAATGAGTAATACAAACAATCTGGATAAGAACTTGGAAATGAAGTGGAGGTACTATGTAACAGATCAGTCAGAGGGAACTTCAAACTGGAAGGACTTCATCCGGTACTTAAAAGATGGTTAGGATATGAACGAGCAGGGATGAATGGCACAGTACTACAATCTGTTGTAATGGAGTAAGAGAAGAATGACACACATGGTGTGTTTGCTGGAACAGTCTAACTGGAGTAGAAGGTGTGGGTTGCAGTTTAGTAAGGCGTAATATTGGTAAAGAAAGTAGAAACCAAATTATGGGGAACTTTGAATAAAAAGCTAAATAATCTGCACATCACCAGTAACAGAGAATAACTGAAAGGTGGTTGACTTTGCATATTTATCAAAAATATTCATATAAATTTACTAAATTTAGCTTGCTAATGTGGGACTTTCAAGAATAAAATCTAATATAGTAATGAGAGTAATTGAGCCCTTTAGAAGCATGTTTAGATTTTATAAGCCAGGCATTATAGTTAGGTCTCTGTCACATCCCTAACACATTCCATTTTCAGATAAATGTAAGGCTCTTTGACTTTCAATGCAAAATGTACTCATAGATCTATTTTTACATTCTAAGATACTAAATGCATTTGGCCTACTGAGGTCTCTAGGGAGAAGAGGTTAATGTAATTGTAAACAGAAATTACTTAATGAGTCAACTGTATGTCTACTCTTGAAAAAATGTCTTCTGTATTAGATCACTCTCATTATAAGCCAACCATTCATCAGATCTCATTAATTAGATAAGCATGCCAATTTATGTTCCATATCACTTAATTCAAAGTGGTTTTAGGACATACCAAAGATTCCTATATATTTCATGTCTTTTGCAATATTAAAATCTAACAATTAAGAGAAATTTTACATTTAAAAATTCCAAAATTCTTAAAACTAGCAAAGTCAAAATGTAACACAGTCTTCCACCTATCTTCATTCTATGTTTAAAAATATGTTCTTCTGCCCGAAGCTGACCTTTAAACTGAGGGCTGATCTTTAACTGGAAGGCTGCTTCTCCTTTCGCTGTATGCCCACCCACCCACCCACTCCTGGCCCCGTGTCTTTTTCTCCAAACTGTCTCTGCCTTTCCCAGAGATTGCAGTGGGGCTAGGGGGCTGAGCACCTTTGGAAACAACGTTTAAGGGAATATGAGCACAATGCAAGTGTCTTTAAAAGCATGTTGTGATGTATACCTTTTGTAATTATCCCCCTTTTTTGTTGTTGTAGCAGCCATTGTAAAAGACTCCAAATAATTCCACAACTCTGAAGCAGCAATCTAATCCCTTTCCCACTTTTGGAAGGTAGTTATTCAACTTAATACATATTGCGCACTCCAGAGAGGAGGGAAAGAGGGATGGGCCTACCTCACTGAGAGCCGAATATAACCCAGGGGAAAACTCACTGATTGCTCTATACAAAGCACCAGCCAAACCAGAAAAGTGATCCCAGGAGTTAGCCCCTGCCAAAAAAAAAAGTGCTGTTCAGGTTTTCGGCTTTAACTTAAGACAAATTTATTTTATTTTTTTTTCTCATCAGAAGTGACCAAATTAATTAATATGTTGAGACCTCTGTCTGAGAACAAATCTTTGTCCCATCCTTTCTCTACTTCCTTCTCAATGGCTCACAGAATGGATCATGTGCCCCTTATGTTGGGGTGACCACTGATTTACTCTCCTGCCTCCTTTTAGAAAAGGAAAGAAAAGAAAATTACATTTTTGCCACTAATATAGTCATATGAAGCATCTCGTCACCCTTTTCTGGGTCTGAAGCTGCAGTCTCTAAAAAGTGCCATCTCATGCTTTGGATCAGTCAGTGCTGGGGAAATCTTGACTAGCTTATGGACAAAACTTTTATATTATTTTGAAACTTTGCTTCTTTGGGGGTGGGGAACACTGGCCACCCCACCTGGCCATGAGTGCTCTCTACAGTCTGGGTGGCAGTGTGCTGATCTTGCACAATTCCTTCCCCACTCAGTTCCACCTTTTTGGTGAGGTTTCTGTGGGGTCTGTTAGGTGTGCATCCTGCAGCTTATTGGCTTAAAATGTACTATACTTTGGTGTGGTCTCTTTGGGGGACCAATTGGGAGAAAGAGAAACCAATAATGCAACTGTTTTGATACTGAAAATTGACAAGTTTCTTTTTGAAATAAATAACCAGTCTCTCCATCCCTCAAAAACATAAAAAAATAAAATAAAAATAAAAATATGTTCTTTTTGTCTATGATTAAACCATTATGTATTTGTCCTTCTACAGGCATCATACATATATAAATTAACAATTTTTGTTCTCAGTAGAAATTCCTCTATTATGCTATTATAAAAGCTGAGTAGGAAATGTGAAGAATTCTATGGACCCTCTTTGATATGCATTCATGATTCTCTTTTCCTTCCATATAGATATGGTTCAGGATCTCTAAAAACTGAAATGAAACATTTCTAAAAATAGATATATGAAAGCATTTTATCATCTTTTACCAATGAAAGTAGCTTTTAACTTCAGTGCCCAATCTCTTGCATCTGGGAATTATAACACCTAAAGTTAGAGCTGGCCAGAGGTAAAACTGTGGAGGAAATAGTTTTGTGTTGTTGTTTTTTAACTACCTCTAATCCCACTCACAGGTCTTCTGCCTGACAGCCCAAGGCTGCCTTTTATGGTATCCTATAGATTTACTGCAGAGAGCTTTGTGCTTAGAAACCATTCTCCTGCCTTTCTTTCCATCAGTGCTAGTTACTCAAGTCCCTATAAATTAACTGAAGTCAATCTGATCAGTTAAATAATACTCCTAAGATTCAACTATATGATAATAATATATGTTATACCTCAGGAGGGCATGGAACTGAGAAAGCCATATTTTATTTAATAGGTAGGTTTGCAAACTGTTATAACCATTAGAAAAAGAATCATTAACTTTTATTTCTCACTCAAGAATCATATTTAGAGAGTAAGCCTTTTCATCAGAGTCCCTTTGTTTTAGTATTCCTTGGCTGCTCAAGCAAATGCCATGCAATGGGTCAGGTTAAACAATGAGAATTTATTAGCTCATGGTTTTGAGGCTAGGAAAAAGTCCAAATCAAGGCATCATCAAGGCAATGCTTTTTTCCCAAAGACTGGCATTCTGGGGCAGGCTGCTGGAGATCTTTTGCTCTTGTCTCCTCCATCACATGGTAATGCATATGGCAGCCTCTTCTGGTCTCTCCCTTCTCTTCTGGGTTCCATCGACTTTCCACTTCTTACTTCCCGTGGCATTCTCTCTCTGTGCCCAAATTTCATTCTGCTTATAAAGGACTCCAGTAAACAGATTAAGACCCATCCTGATTGAATTGGGCCACACCTTTAACTGCAGTAAGCTCATAAAAAGGTCACACTCAAGGAACAGATTGTTTAAGAATATGTTTATCTGAGGTACATAGCTCTAAACTACCAAACCCCTCAAATCAAATCATTCAGATGACCCAGCCATTTTACCAATAAGTCCTGTCTAAAGATAAAGGAACCCTATCTCTACCCATCCCCAAGCCAGGTACTATGTAAGGGGTAATCACCAATTACCTCTACTCCAGGTTGAAAGGTATATATAGGAAGAACCCTGGTCCTAGTCAGCTCAGTTCTGCAAACATTTTACTTAGCACCCAAAAGCAGTGAAGCCCCATGTGGGTAATGTGAGTCATCAGTTCTTAGCCTGCTGTCATGACACAATGACCTAC
>JAQZBX010026307.1:0-11741 GCA_029593785.1 Cabassous unicinctus
TGTCCCCCGACGGCGGCGGGTCGGAAAGCGACACTCTGCAGTGGACACAGGAGCCCCAACGCTCCTGCACCTCCAGGAGCTGCGCGGGTCTCCTGGCCTCCAGAGGGATAGAGCCCGCAGGCTGGAAGGAGATGAAATGCCGCCTACGAGCCGACGGCTACCTGTGCAAGTACCAGTTTGAGGGCTTGTGCCCCGCCCCGCGCCTTGGGGCCGCCTCCAACTTGACCTATCGTGCGCCCTTCCAGCTGTATAGCGCCGCGCTGGACTTCAGTCCCCCGGGGACCAAGGTGAGTGCGCTTTGCCCCGGGCAGCTCTCCATCTCCGCCACCTGCATCGCGGACGAGGTTGGCGCGCGCTGGGACGGGATACCCTCGGGAGGCGTGCTCTGCCCCTGCCCTGGCAGGTACCTCCGTTCTGGCAAATGCGCTGAGCTCCCTAACTGCCTAGACGACTCGGGAAACTTTGCCTGTGAATGTGTGGTGGGCTTTGAGCTGGGGAAGGACGGACGCTCTTGTGTAAACAATGGGGAAGGGCAGCCAGCCCCCAGGGGGACGAAGGTGGCCACCAGGAGCACACCAACCACTGCAGCCAGCCCTCTACAGGAGAGAACGTGGTCACCCAGTGTTCACGAGAAGCCAAGAGACATGCCCCGTGTCTTTGGACAAGGCAGTTCAGCACCAGCTATTCCCGAGATTCCTGGGTGGGGAGCCCAGAGCACGATGTCTACCCTTCGAATGTCCCCTCAAGCCAAGTCAAAGGCCGACACCACCCCATCAGGGAACATGATTCCCAAGTTTAACTTCACGTCCTCCACTGCCATTTTCCAGGCCTTCGACTCCTCCTCCACAGTGGTCTTCACACTTGTGAGCATAGCAGTAGTAGTGTTGGTGATTTTGACCATGACAGTGCTAGGACTTTTCAAACTCTGCTTCCACAAGAGCCATTCCTCCGGCCCCAGGAAGGAGCCGATGGTCCCGCCGGGCATGGAGAACGATGCTGAGGCCACAGCTTTGCGCTCCAATTCTGCACTTTGTACAGACATTGAGGGAAAGGTCAAGGACTGTGATCTGCAGGACAGGGCAGAGGACGCCTCGCTAGTGGGGTCCTCTCTTGGCTCTGGCGACCTGTAGAGCAACAGGGCACAGTGGGTACTCTTTTTGAGCCGAGCTTTCTGCTTCAGGGAAAGGGGGAAAGGGAAAGAGGAACTCCTTTGTGGAGCCGAGGATTCCTACAGAATTCCCCCTTCCCCTAAATTCCCTCTACTCCACTGAGAAGCTACTTCTGGCCTGGACACTCGTTTCTGGAAGGGTAGGTCAAAAGTGGAAGTGCCTTAGGGTGTACTGGGGTGGGGTAGGGGTGCCAGGGAGAGATTTTTCTTTTTGTTTGTTCTGGAGAATTTTATTGAAATTTTCAAAACATTGGAAGCAAGTAGAGAACAGAATACAATATTTAAAAATTTTTATTTTTACCAAAATATAAAGCAAACCTGCCTACACTGTTCAGACTGGGAGGATATTGGTTTGAAATTCCTAGGCAAATAATAATAATAATAAATACAAAACAAAACAAAACAAAAAAACGATTCTTGGTAACCCAGTCTCAAATGTCATTGGCTTCCTCCAGGAGTAATTACTTAGGAAGAGCAGCTGAGGAACATACTGAGCATAGCAACCAGAGGACAGTCTCTTTTAGATTGAGGGGGAAATCTTTAAGTCCTGGTGATGAGGAACAGATTTTTAAGGAAGAGTAACTTTTTCCTGGGATCTTTTATCCTTTGTTTTCAAAGTCCCTGCTACTTCATGCTCTGCTATAAATCCAAAGCATTGCTGGAGTTGCTGGCTTTAGAAGCAAATTTTAGCTGACCACCAATTCAAGCATTTGCTGTGTGTTCTTGACCAAGGAAACAAATGATTTGTGTTTTCCCTTTCCAGTGTTTGTGCTCTCCAGTGTAATGACCTCCCTTACTACCTAAACATCAGAGTGCTGAGCCTCGCTTCCAATTATGGTGATGTTATTTCTCAAAACATTAATGCTAGACAATTCCAATGTCCCCAAAATGCCCCCATCTTGCAGCTTTTCTTCCCTCTCCCTCCCCTCAGAACCTCTGGTGGCCACTGAATCCCCTGTATTTTTGATGTAGCATTTATGTAATCTAAAGCTTCTTTAAAAATAAAAATATATATTAAAAAAACAGAGAAGATACTTTAAAAGAAGTATAAAATGTACTAAAAATAGCACCTTATAAATATTTAAGGATACAATGTAAATTAAATAAATGAAACGTGTGGGTTAAAAAAATCATTAATGCTAAGTGTTGATTGGAAATCTCCTGGGAGCATTAAAGCGTCAGTAAACTGGGTTTCCTCCAAAGTTGCTAGGCTCTTTTACACTTTTTAATCTGTGGAAAAACTTGAATACCAAACCAATTCCTCTTCCCCTCAATAAAATTTTACACAGTGTCATATGCCCATTTTGGAAGGGTTACAATTTAACAAGTCTACATGCCAAAGGCATGATAAATAGCCTTACATAAAAATTAAAGATACAAGAAATGAATGACAAATGAAAATATCTATCATCTTGTTATACCTTGGTATAACTTGGTATAATAGAGGTAATCTAAATAAAGTTAATCTAAATGAAGCATTCCTCTGAAAAATTATTAAGGTATAATAAAATCACTATCTATTAGAATCAAGGTCCCTAGCCAACATCCCTCTTCTGTAATATATTTTGTTAGTAGCCTAAGAGTTTGAAATGTGTTCTGAGGGGAGGTGGGTGCATGGAGAGAGATAGTAATTGAGAAGAATGTAAACAACCTACACCATATTTTAATAGAATCAGTTTGATATTCTTGAGTGTACAACATATGTAATGGATCATATACTTTAGACTTATAATTAGTAAATGACCAATATATTCTACTGGAAAATCAAATGAGAATTAAACCAGCTTAATCCAAACACACACACACAGAAAAATTATATTTTTGGTATTGTAATATTAAATCAATAAAGCCATAGGAGTTTGTTTCTTATACTAAATATGTTTCTAAATAGTTGCATTTAAATAAAATCACAAATGAATTAAAAATATCCTTAGGAATTTTAAATATCATTTCACAAGTGGAAGTAAAAATCAGGTAAATGAAATTACTTGCCAAAGTCCCCCAACTTATCAGAGTGTGTTTCAGTTCACATCAATCTTGGAAAAATGTCTTAAGCCTTTGCTACCTTACCTCTCAGTAGACAAGGTAACTATTTAAATAAAATGTATGATGCATTCTTCTGTAACATGAAAAATAGCCTCTCCTATAACTGAATGTAAGATATAAGGGTGTGTTTATAGTGTATATATGTGTGTGTATGTGTGTACACTTTTTCTTAAAGTAGAGTGTCCCTGTATTACTGTGCCAATACAATAGAGCATGCATTATTAACTTATTATGCAATGGGTGGCACAGGTGGCGTTACAGATCATTTTATTTATTCCTCCTGTTAACCCATAAAATCAGACCCCTTGGCTTGATTTCACCCAATTTTGCATATAAAAATTTTTTCTCTAAGTCTTTATGACAGTAATTTAAAGATAAAGAAATTTCCCCTAGAAAGGTTCTTAAAATCTGTTTTGGGCCTTGAACACCTTTGAAAATCTGGGAGATCTCATCTGGCTTCTTGATCTTCACAGGGAAAGAAAAGTCTTCATTCATGAGGTAATGATCTAAAAATGTTCTAAAGAAAATTTACTCAGAGAGCATTAGTTGCATCAAGCAATAATTTTTCATCATTTAAAGAAATAAATGTCTGAATTTTTACATTAGTGGAAAAAGTTATATTTTCTTTTCTCTTTCCCTTTATCCTCTACCTCAGCTTGTACCAATGACCTGGACAATTCACAGACATAAGAAAGGAATCAGGGTCTCACTTTTGCATTCCTTAGACTTTCTTGGCTAGTAACCAAGAAGACTAGGGCACAAAGTGGGGGGAAGTTTGTAGAATAAAGGCTTGGTGGTGTCTAATTGGTTCACAGTCTTCTGCCAGCACTTCTGGGTTGGGCAGCAGCCAAGGCAGCTGGTTCTTGTTGCAGAGTCAGCACTTTAGGGCTTACAGCAGATCAGTGCAGAGGTTTTGGAATTTCAGACTTTCCCCTTAAAAATAGATCATCTTAGATAGACTAGAAACAGTCTTCTTTGACCTATGGTTTAACAGATACGGTCTTTGTCTTTGTAGCTGCTGGTTTAATATGCAGTGCTGAGAAGCAAAAAGCCAACTGACAATCTTAAAAACTTGTTGAAATGGGAAGATAGACAAAGAAAGAAGTTAAAAAACCACTCAGGTTTTTGTTTTGTTTTGTTTGAGTCTAATCATTTTAATTCCACTGTGGTCAGAGAACATATAGTATATGACTTGAATCCTTCTAAACTTATTCCAAACATGTAAAGGTTTTGTGTGGACTTGGAAAGAATGTGTGTTCTACTGTGGTTGGGTGAAGTGTTCTATAAATGTCAATTAGATCAAGTTGGCTGATAGTGTTGTTCAAGTTTTATATAACCTTGTTGATTTTTTTGTCTATTTGTTCTGTTCATTATTGAGAGAGGGGTATTGAATATAATTATGGACTTCTCTGTTTCTTCTTACAGTTTGATCAGATTTTTTCTTCATTTATTTTGGAGCTTTGTTATTAAGTCAATAAACAATTAAAATTGGTCTCTTGATGTTTTGACACTTATATCATTTAGTAAAAATATTTTTTATCCCTGGTACTTTCCTTTGCTCTGAACCAATTTTTTAAAAATTAGCATTAGTATGGTATATCTTCTTCCATCCTTTTACATTTAACCTATCTGTATCTTTATATTTAAAATGCATATCTTGTAGGCAGCATAGAGTTGGTCTTGCTTTTTGTCCAGTCTCGCTATATCTGAGTTTTAACTGAGGAAAAAGACACTATTTCTGGCCCTGCATGAGGTCTGAGCACTGTTACTTCTAATTCTCTGTGGGTGGTTCTTTCCTGTCCCTGGTCCCTGTCCTCAGAACTGCACTAACCAATAAACAAATGAATACTCATGGGGCTCATGCTCTTTGTTTCCAGTCTCAGGGATTACCATCTACTGTTGCCTGATATCCAATGTATTGTGAGCCATAGTTCCACATGTTTTTCCAATATTTTATTTGTTCCTGGTGAGAGGGGAAATCAGGTCCCTGTTACTTCAGCTCGGCAGGCCAGTGGAAGTTTACTTCATTACATTTTAAATAACAACGAAATATAATAAGATGACTTGTTAACTGTAGTGAGCACTTAATTCTGTACAAGTCGCTGTCCTGGGACTTTACATGCCATAACTCACTTTATTCTTGGAAGGATGATAATTTGTATTTTACAGATGGGGATCTGCAGATTTATCATAAAATACTAGTACATAAATCTGAAAATTATCATACTATTTTGGTGAACTCCAAACAGACTAATATCATCAACTTCTTAAAACGTATGTGTTATTAGTATTTATAGAGTTTTAATTAAAAGAATTTGGATATTGAAATTCTTTTTAAACATTTCCTAAAAGAAAATAATAATTCTTAAGATAGTCTTGAACAGCAATATTTTTAATTTTTTAAAATACACTAAGAATTCTTCCTAGGAAAAATTTGTACTTGTTCAAGTCTTTTTTTGTCACAAATTTAATTTAAAAATTAAACCCTTTTCCGAGTAATAGTTTAAAACAGATTATTTTAACTTTTTTTTTTTTTTGCCTAATTAAAGGTAAATTCCTTTTCAAAACAAAAAAATAGTTGAGAGTAATAGCAGTCAGTGGACCATAAGAATATGTTTCTTAGAACACTGCCAATATTTCCTTCTTCTTCTTTCTTTGTTCTCATTTCCTCCCTCTTGCTGGGTGGTGGAGGATATTGAAATACACCATACCACCATCCCTAATTACCTGATAATCCCTAGTCTTCTCTCACCATGCTAGTGATGACAGGCTTCAGAAGACAAATTTTCTATGCTACCGGTGCTATTAGTAAGGATTAGGGGTTTGCATCTGCATGTTTCTAAAGAAGACCTTTCCTGAATAAGGTAGGCTCAGAGAAATGACAGTCAGACTCACTAAGGTCACCCATGGCTTCCATTTAGCCCAATCCTCTCCTTACTGACCCACACATTTGCTTCCTCTTTCTGGACCTTGACTTCCATTATGTCACATTCTCCCGGTTTTCCCTGCTTTTCTCTCTCTTTTCGTTTCTCAGGTCCTTTATGCTTTCTTTTCCTCTATCAAACTTCTAAATTCTGGAGAGCCCCATTTCTTACTAATTTGCCCTCACATGTTAGACTCCTGCCTCAGTGAACTTTTTTTGGTTCCTTGAACTTGTCAAGATTTTTCTTGCCTCTGAGTCCTTTTGTATTCATTTCTTTTGCTCTCTACTCTTTTATTCCTCAGGGCTCAGTTCAAAACTTGACCCCATAATCTAAATAAAGTCCCTATATACTTTCTTTAAAAAAGATTTTCTTTCCCCTCCTAACATGCATCATAATTTGAAATAATATAGCTGTTTATGTGTTACTTATTTAATCCCTGTCTCTACCCTGACTGGCCATTCCCTGGAAACATGAAACATATCTATATTATTTGCTTTTCTATCTTTAATGTCTAGAATCATGCCTGGCCAATAATACCTGCTCGTTAATTATTACCTGGTTGAATTTTGCATAAATGAATATATGAACAACCCTAACAAATTAGTAATTTTAAAGGTTAAAGATCCTGAGTGTTAAAGTCTGTATTGATTGAGCTAATATGTCAACTCCGCCAGGTAAAGGTGCCCAGTTGTTGGTCAAGCAAGCACTAGGCTAATTGTAATACAAGGACATTCCATGGACTTTAATCATCAGTGAGTTGCTTGCATAGATGGCTGATTACATCTACAACCAACCAAGGAGATTGCCATCAGCAACAAGTGACATCTTATCCAATCAGTTGAAAGCTTTAAAAGGGGAAATGGTTTCAGCATTCAGAGAGAGAATTTCCAGCTCTATTTCAGACAGCCAGTGTCTCCTGGGAACTCATCAAGGACCTTCATGGGAGCGCCTGGTTTGCAGCCTGACTGCAGAATTTAGACTTATGCATCCCCACTGTCGCATGAGACAATTTATAAAATCTCATACTATTTACAGATATCTCTTGTCGGTTCGGTTTCCCTAGAGAGCCCTGATTAAAATAAAGCCTATTTTAGGCATACTTGTGTAGTTACTAAAGAGTCTTTCACTGGCATCCCAAGTATCTATTAATGGATCCTTTTCATTTATTAGAGAAATAACCATTTTAAATTATATTGAAAGTAAAATAGGAAGGATTCATGTCTTATTTGCTACATTGGGCACTATAAAATCACCTGTGACCAGGAGTAATTTGGATGGTTCCCTGGTCCAGCCTTATCCTCCATCATCTTTAGCCCTATTCTTGGTACTGGCACAGATTGCTCTCTAAGACTTAGTGGTGAAAAATTTTAAATCGTCGAAAAATTTGAAAGAATCATTGTATACATTTACCAATTGGCAGCATTTTGCCATTTTGCTTTTACTCTCCCTCTTCCTAACCCTCTATCTCTCTCTCTTTTTCTTGCTCTCTCTGAAGTACATTGCAGACATCAAGATACCTCATCGTAAATACTTCAGAATACATTTCTGAATAATAAAGCCATTCTTCTACATAACTACAATACCATTATCACACCTAAGAAAATTAACAATATGTCCTCAATATCATAGTATATAGTTCATATTCAGATTTCCTCTATGATCCTCCCCAAAATCTTTTGTAGATTTTTTCCCCAATCCAATATGCAATCAAGTTTCATGCATCTTTATCTGGTTATCAAGTCTCTTTAGTCTCTTTTAAGAAGAGTCCAGGCCAGTTGTCTGGTAGAATGTCATATTCTGGATATGTCTGATTATTACTTCATGTTTAGATTCAATTTCAATGTTTTTGGCAAGGGTATTTCATAGGCAATGCTGGGTATATTTTAGGGTGTTATATCAACAATTGTATGATGTCAGGTTTTCCCACCATTGGTGATACTAAGTTTGTTCAATTGATTAAGCTGGTAACCACCTAATATCTCTATTGTAAAGGAACATTTTCATTTTGTATTAAAGTTATTTAATGGAATAACTTTTATATTCAGAACTGTGTATATTCTAATTTCTAACAAACTTTTACACAAAAGTCTTCATACCCATTGAGATCCTTGCCTGTATCAGTACTTTTAAATAGCTTGTAAAATAGTGATTTTTCTAATCCTCTTATTCCTTCTACAGTTTGATAAAGGCAATTTTACCAAATTGAATTTTAGACCTCACTTCTAACACCATATAGTGGGTAATGTTCTATTTAAATGTAAGTCAGTAAGTGTTAAGGTTTTACTCTTACTAGGGCTGTTTGAATTTTAAGTGGGCACTCTTAAAAGACTGGAAAGTGGAAACTGCAGTGTTTCCACCGTGGTTTTCACCTGCAATCAATTTCACCTGTGGCTCCCAAACCTTTCTCATCATATATATATATGTAGATGGAGAGAGAGAGAGAGAGAGAATTTAACTATAGACCTACTAAATCAGTCTTTAGGAGTTGCACTTGGGAATATCTCTCTCTAGATATATTTTAACCACCCACAGATGATTCTGATTATAAGCAAAGTTTGTGAACCACTTTATGCAATAGTATGTGCTTCAAGACAAAAGCTTAATATTCTCTTTCTTTTCCTAATGTCTGGCAGTGTTTGGGGATATTGTATACTTATTCATTATGTGGAAGTACAGTTTATTTCAGTAAGACCAGAAGAGGTGCTGAATTGTCCTTGATATAATTATGTTGCAATAATTTTTGACACTAACTGCAATGCATTTCTAACTATAACTACCCAGAGTTAGGCCAAGTTCACAGGTTAAGGGCACAGTCTCCACAAGCCTGCCCTCATTTCAGATACCAGCTTCAAGATTGGGGGTTCCCAAACCATTCACGCTTCAGGCCACTTGGCTACAAATTCAAGGCTTCCCACAACTTTCTCAGGTTTGATAACTTGCTGGAAGGACTTACAGAACTCAGCTAAGTGCTATATACTTATGATTACCATTTTATTATAGCAAAAAGGATACAAATCAGGATCAGCATATAGGTCGAGTTCTGGGAGGGTCTCAACAAACATAAAGCTTCTGGGTCCTGTCCCTGTGCAGTCAGGACACTTTCCCACCATATCAATACATATTAACAATCAGGGAAGCTCACCCGAACTTGAACTTCTGTGTCCAGAGTTTTTATTGGGGTTTTATCACACAGGCATGATTGGTTGAATTAATGTCCACATGGCTGAGCTCACTGTCCAGCCCTCCTCTCCTCCCCTGAGGTCAGACTGATATGACTGTCTCCAAGCCCCATCCCTCTAACCACATTGTTGGTCTTTCTGACATGGCCATCCTCCCAACCTAAGACCATGGGATGGCTGTTCCCACCTGAATCTTCTTATCAGAAACTGTCATGTGGGAAGGGGGCACCAATAATAATAATGACACTCTTATCGCTCAGGAAATTCTAAGGATACAGAGGTTCCCCTCAGGAGCCAGGACAAAGGCAGATAACTTTCGGGGGGCTAAATTCCTTACTATACAGGTCATCTCCCTGGCCTTTGGCCTGGTCTTTTTATAGCAAAATGATCATTTGTTTAATATGGTAGTTTAGAACTGCATGTACCCCTGAAAAACATGTTCTTAAACTTAATATTCCTATGGAGGTGAATCCATTGTTAGAAGGACTTTTTAATGAGGTTACTTCAGTTAAGGTGTGGACCACCTCAGTCAGGATGGGTCTTAATCCTACTACTGGAGTTCTTTACAAGAGAATGAAATTCAGACACAGAGAGAAGAATCCAAAGGGAGCAGCCAGAAGCTGAACATCAATGGAACCCGGAAGAGAAGGGAGACACAAGGAGCTGCCTTGCCATTGACAAGCTAAGGACCAAGGATTGCTGCCAGCCAGCCCCCCAAACACCATAGTCTTTGTGGAGAAATCATCGCCGTGAGGATGTCTTGATTTGGACTATCGTTTAGCCTCAAAACCTAGTAAATTACCATTGTTTAGGTCCTCCCATTTTCATGGTATTTGCTTGAGCAGCCAAGAAAACTAAAATACCTAACATTTGGAGAAGCCAAAGTGGGATAGGGATAGGATGCTTTTAACTCAATTTCCCAATACATTTGACCATCAATATCAATTCTATAATCTTACCAACAATGCCCATGGTATTCTATATCCACATTATGACCAAGGCACAGTTTTCCCGGCCTTGTTTCCCCCCTAAAATAAAACACAGATACGGAAGTCACACAGAACAAACATATAGTTCAGTGAATTATTATAAAGAGAACATTCCTATAACCACTACCCAGGTCAAAAAATAGAATTTTGCCAGGAGCCTTTCCCTGTGTCTCATTCCAATTACAGCCCCCTCCTCACTCCAAAAGCAGCCTCTATCTTGATATTTGTAGAAATCATCTACTTGCATTTATTATATCCTCCCAGTGTGTATCCCTTGAGAGTGTAGTTTAGTCTTATTTCAATTTATACTTCCCCTTTATTTTTAATTTTTAAATTTAAAAAATTTTCCATTTGAAATAATTTCAGAATTACAAAAATTTTATAAAAATAGAATTCTTGAATACCCTTTACCAAGATTCCACAAATGTTAACATCTTACGTCACCACAGTACTATTATCAAAATCAGGAAATTTACATTAATCCAATGCTATTATCAAATATAGCTATCTTTCAAATTTCTTCAATTTTTCCACTAATGGTAATTTTTTATTTTCATCATTACTTCCACATATATTATTTGGATTTCTATGTAAGGAAAATCTTTCCCTTCTTCCCCATTTGTTAATTCATATCAATATGGATTCATTGGTTCCTATTTTATTGTAATACATCATAATCATTATTTATTTTCTTGATCAGATTGTCCCAGATTTATTAAATCAAGGAGTCCCTTTAAGCTGTCTCCCATATCCTTCTGAAATGTCCACATCATTTTTTTTTTTAGCACTCTTACTTTTTGGTACAAGTTGTTCCAGGCTCATCTTGTACTTTCCTTGCCCCAACTCAAGCTAACATCGGTCATTTCTCAAAGGAGCCCTGATTATTTTTATTATAAAATTGTATTCAGAAATCAATTTACGGGTTCTAGATGTGCTCAGTGGCACTGGGGTGCCATTGCTTCTAGGCATTTTCAGCAGACAGAGGGAGGAAAATTTCAATGTATGGATGCAGGCACGCATCTATATCAATTTCTAATCTGCCATGAGTTCATATTAACGTTTACAATTTCAGTCCTACCCCCAGAGTTGATTCCAGCCTTCCCCTATTCCTTACTTGTAACTCCTTTTTCCAACTCTGTAAAACATGGCATAAATATATATCACATAGTTACTTATTTGCTCAATCCTAGAATACACAGAAAGTAGCTTCAGAATTCCTAATCCACATCCCTGTGAAAAACAAATCTACTATTTAGAGTACAATATTTTTATACAGTTCTTTTGAATTTTAGCCTGAGAATATATAGTCAACACACTGTATTCCAAAGTTTGTTAGGTAATTCTTTCCCTTCACCTCTTCATTGTTTTCATGTTATTCCTTTGTTAGATTCACTTGTTTATATTCCATTTTAGTCCTCCCCATACCACCCTCCAA
>JAQZBX010026307.1:11841-29125 GCA_029593785.1 Cabassous unicinctus
CCACAGATACGTGATCCTTCCACCCATTCTTCTTCTTACAATTTATATTTTGAAGAGTTGGGGGTGTTTGACCTGTAAAAAATTGCCTGTCTGTCTTCCTCAGAGCTTCAGATAGAAATGTGCTCTCTAAATGGTCTACTTCGATAGATAAGTTCTCCTGAAATTAACATGTCCCAGAAGGATATTGTAGTTTGTAGTTTATTCCTTGGACAAGCCCCAGATGACCAGACTCTCAAATACTGCAATAGTGGGAATGTCGACAGCACTAAGAGTGTCAGGTTAGCAGACAGCATTATTACAATGCCCTGTACCTCATTTAACATACCTTCTTTGCACAACTATGTGATTATACCAAATACCATTGATTGTACACTTTAGTGTACAATAAAATTGATTTGTTAAAAAAATAAAAATTAAAAAAACACAAAAACCCTTCTTTCCCACTATTCCCTTCATCAACCTATACAGAAATCTCTTCAAAAGATTAACCATATAAGACTGCTTTAAATTCTTTTTGTAAGAAGATTGAGTATAAATTATAAAGAACAAAACAAAACCATCACAGATTATTCTGATATGTTGTAATATCTGCCTAGTACTTTTTAAATAGACCTATAATATCCACATAGCAACTTTTTATAGGCAAATATTTTACATGAACCATCTTGTATTATTTACCCTCACAAAATCCCTGTGAAACTGGGGGAGGGATATATGGGTAGAATTCTGCAATATCTATGACAGTTCTTCCCGAGCTGGGGCCTGAAGAATTATTGAAACTGTTATCATATGCAAATCAGCAAGGTTTTTCATTTTAACAAGAGGTCCTTCTCGAAAAGCGAGAAACTGGGGAGTTTTTTATGGATTAAAATTTCTGCATTCCTAAGGCTGAGTCACATTTGACTGAACTTTTCAGGTTTGTGTGAAAGCCAAGTGAGAGTTAAAAGTTATTGATGCTTCTGTTGTTTGTAGAGGGTGACTCGAGAGATATGGATTGATGCTTGGGAAACGCAAGAGTGCTGTCAACTCCTCATCTCACTCCATGCTTAAAATTTCATCTTTTTCCTCCTTTTCAGGTCTCAGAGTAGGTGGGGGTAGGACTGGGGAGGTAGGCTTCCTATCCCTTCTAAGGCTAACCCTTATGTTTGAGGTCTGAACACTCCCCATCATCATTTGAGACTGTCCCAAATTTCCTCTCTGCACTGGTCTTCACTTAGGGCTACTCATCCATTAAGTCCGCCCTACCCTAAATTACCACCACTACAACAGAAATCTTATTACCCAGCTAGCCCCTTTCCTCTTCATTGCTGTCCTCCTTGTGATCTCCCCCAGACTTACTTTTCTATTGCACCACTTACCTTTCTTGTGTACCACTCCATCATTTATCTCAGCAGTTCAAATGATACCCAGGTGTCCCCACTACCTGAAGCCCACACTCTTTAGCTTGACTCAGGGCCTACCAAGACCTTATCAGGTTAGTCCATACTCCTCTCACCTGTACCCTGTGCTTTTGCCAAACTGAATTACCCACTGTTTTGCTTTACTGTAGCCCCATGCATTTAACACACATTCCTTCTAGCTTAAATGCCAGTCGTTATCAGCTGGCATGCTGAAATCTGCCCATATAACAAATCCTAGTATAAATGCTACCTCCATGATATCTTCCCCAGTTACCCCAAACCCAAACCAGTTCTCTGAAATCTCTTATTGATTTAGTTGAATCTCTGTTATTACAGTTCCTGGTGTATATTTTTTCATCTCCGCTACTACACTGAATGCTCTTGAAATCAGGGACTATGCTGTTCACATTTGTGAAAATCAAATTGCCTTCACATTGCAAGCTTTTAATAGACGTTTGCTAATTAAATTATAATTAAACAGAAATGGTAAGAAATTTGTTTAAATGACTATTAAATTTTACACTGAAAAATCGAGTTTCTACAGTTTTAAAACCCCTAAAGACTCTCCTGGATATTTTATGTAATGTTTTTTGCTTCATGATACATACACATTGACACTCAAACTTGAATAAATAAAGATCTTTGACTTGCACCCTTGAAAGTCTAACTTTTTGTGCACCCACACATACTCCCACATGCTTAAGAACTGAGACACTCTACCTCCCCAAACCATCTCTCTTTTCTTGCAAAGACATCCATAAATAAGACATCCATTTAGAATCTGTTTCTCTCAATACTCCTCCAAAACTGCCACCTCTCCCCACCTTCCCCCAAATCCCTCCTCAGAAGACCAGTGTCAGATGTTCCGACAACTCAAAGCAGAAGGAATTCTGGAACAGGAAATTGGATTTGCCTGGATGCCACTGGATTTGGGGTAGAAAGAGTGGGGACAAATCCGAGGCAGGCAGCAAGCCCTAAGCTGAAGGAAACATGGCAATGTACTCTGTTCCTGGGGATGAAATTGTGGTCCTCAGCCAAGGCTGTGACTTGAGGAGAACAGGGGTCCTTGGGAACTCTGGCTTCTCTGCCTCAAGGGTCTGTGGAACTCAGATTCTAATGGTTCCAGCCAGCAACATCAATCCTGACATATTATCCAATAAACCTGTGGTCTAACGGCTGGGAAAAAAAGAGAAAAAATACAAATTAAATAAAAAATTATTACACCCTATGGTTATTTGCACTTACCTCAAATTTCCAATATTACCGTTCTCTTCTTGACACGCCATGTGTATCATCTTTCCACCATCCTTACCTCTCTTGTTCCTGGGAACAAAGACAAACCTAGGTTGGAACTGGAAGAAATGAGGAGAATCCTGGAAAAATATTTCCAAGTCTTCAAAGCTGAAGTCAGGCCTCTGTTATCATCTAGTTTGCCTTTTAGACTAGGGTAGGAATGTGGGTGCCGACTGAAGTGGGAGTGGCTCTGAGTGGCCAGGTTTGGGCTCTCTTTTGCAGGCCATGAGACTTTTATCTTCCCAAATGAGTTATTTTCAAAGCATCAGTTGACTTAAAGTATTTCTTGCTTCTGCAGCTCACTACCTAAATAAACTCTTTTACTTTGAGGAGGCAAGATTGATAAAACTTCACGCACACAATTCTCTCCTCTGCACTTAAAACAATTTTAGCAAATCAATTGATATACGTATTTAACATCTGTATCTGCTTTAATATATAGGTCCTGTAAAGGCATAGACCATGTCTGCCTCGTTCTTTTCCATGTCCCAGTGTTTCCAACAGTGTCTGGCACATAAATGGTATTCAGTAATTACTTATTGAGTGAATGGATGAAAAGGTAGGTGATTTGAAACATACCTGAGGAGCATGGTTGGTAGTGGGGGAGAGATATTTGCTGCTCTTTTCTGAATAAATATGTATCCAAATGTTTCTGAGTTCTCCAGAGGAACAAGCAAAAGTATGCATGCATGTGAGTGCGCGCATATTTGTTTGTTTATTTATTTATTCATTCATTCATTCAAAGGAATCATTTCATGCAATGTGGGGTCTGGCAAGTCTGAAGTTCATATGGGAGGCCAGCAGGCTGGAAATCCCAGTAAGAGGAGATGCTGTAGTCTTGAGGTAGATTTCTTCTTCTCTAGGAAACCTTAGTTTTTTGCTTTTAAGGCCTTCAACTGATTATATGAGGGCCATCCACATAAGTAAGGGTCATCTCCTTTACTTAAAATCAACTGCTTGTAGACGCTAATCACATCTGCAAGTGCCTTTATAGTAACAACTAAGCTAGTTTTTGGCCAGACAACCATAGCCTAGCCAAATCAATATATAAAATTATATGTATGTCTACACACATGCACATGTACATGTATGTAAATACACACATGGGTATAGCTCTTTAGAAGTTATCTATGTCTCTCTGCTCCAGGGCTATGTGCTTCCCAGCCATGCCATCCTTTCTGGGATGTGTTCCTTCCACCACTCTCTACCTCTCCAGCCATCCTTTGCCCTACCCTTCCTCCAGATGATCTGCTATCGTCCTCTCCCTTATTATCCACTGGCAAGAACTGATGGGTCAGGGGCTCCACTGACAGGGAAGAGGCCATGAGAGGGAAAGACCCACATCATAACTATTTTGGAGACTAGTGCTATTTACATTCATATATGCTGGAAACCATAAAAGCTGAACAGAGGTCTGTTCAGGTCTTGCATGTTCACAGAATGTGTTTCCCAAGGCTACGTCTTCATTAGCAACAACGCCTGCTCTCCAGATCTTGGTGGCTTGCTGAACATCCCCACAGCAAATATAACATGCCTCAAATTAAACTCATCACAGTTTCCTTTTGTAAAATATATCTATCTCTTTAATGGCATAACTCTCACGCCAGAATTCCAGGCAGGAATCTTCAAGTACTCTTTTAAAACCCATTTTTTTTCCTTAACCCTTAAATTCTATGTCACCAATTCCTATTGATCTTTCCCTTGACATAACCATTAGTTTTGCCCTTTTCTATCCACCATCAGCATACCAATCTAGGTTTTTATCAGTATTATCTTCATTTAGTCATACTCTTGACACTAATATTTATGTCCAAATTCACTTGTCAAACTAGTTAAACTTTCTCTCTCTAAAACTCCTTTTTTTAAAAAGCAGCTTTGGCTTCTCATTTTCTTGCCCATGAAATCCCCCAACCCCACAACTGACTCCTCAAAACCTGGTCTCACCCTATGTCTTTGTCCAACCTTATTTCCCACGAACATTGAAGACACACCATTGCCCCTGTCAGGCCACTTGCTTCAGTTCTTCCTTCCTCCCCTGCCAATTTAAATCCTTCATGAGTCCTTCCTTGGCTAATCTGACCTTCCTCAGCCCAAAAACAAATACTTTCTAAGCACCCATTCTGTGCCAAGTCTCATGCTGAACATTGGCAATAAAGCAGAGCTGAGGCAGATATGATCCTGCCTTTTGTTTAAGTTGTACCTCATACATCCTACAATCTTCCTTGTTTTTTTTTCTCCCTTCTTTTACCTGCCTATCTGTCACTTAGCACTTAACTAATTGCCAACATACTGCTGACTAGTTCATATCTTCAATCAAAGATTATTTATCCACCACGTAATTTGAGTAAGGCGCTGTGCAAGGTGGGTAGAAGCCTGCAAGCGCTAGCTTTGGCTCTGGAAGTAAGAGATTATGTCATCACGGTATACCCGGTGTCTAGCACAATGTCTGGAAAGGTGTTGGCAGTCCATAAATCCTTTCAAATGAGTGAATCAAATAATAGAGGATTATAAATATTGAGCCATCAGAATTTAAAGGAGAGAAAAATAAATGAAGGTCCAGGCATTTGCTGAAGGCTTTGTTTGGAAGATGTGCAGAACATGCACAGACTGAGAGGTGGGAGGGAGGCATTCCAAGCAAGTGCACCTCTGAGCAAGGAAGTGAGGCAGACTGCTAATTGCCCACCACCATCTGATCTCCTCTGTTTCCATAGTAATGGAATATATCACATACACTCATGTGACTATGTTCCAAAAGATTAAAAGTGAGTAGAAGTAATATATATGAATTCCACATCATCTGCTGTAATAGGTAGAAAACGATAGATTATGTTGTAGAATAAACAACAAAAGTTTATTTCTTGCTTACAAAAATATGTTACAAGCCCAGATGACTCTCTGGAGGCAACTATTTTTTATGTGTTGGCTCAGGATTCCTGCTAGATTCTATCTTATATTACCTCCACATCAACATGTGTTTTGTGGTCACCAAGACCAGGGAAGTCAGAGATGGAGCATCAGGAGCCAGCAATCAAAATTTCAGCAGAGCAGAGACTGATGCCACATTGGTTCATTTTTTATAGACCAAGTTATTTACATAGCCATACTTAATTCCAAGGAGTGAGGAAGTGTAATCCCCTGTGTGCTCATAAATAGAGAAGAGCTAGAAATTGGTACATACTGTGTCTGTTATACTCACTTAAAACAAGATGGCATATCAGAGATTCTACTTTCTGAATACTGAAGCACTTAGGTGGCATGGGTCTTTAATCATAAAAATGAGGACGATACCCTAGGGGATGGTGGAAGTACAAGATGAATAAGACCTGAGTCTCTGAATGATTTTCTGAAGCAGAAACACCACACTTGCCTGGGACTCCCCTCTCCAGACTCTTGTGTGTGAAAGAAATAAAGTTCTATCAGATTTGAGTCCCTGTGTCTTGAAGTCTCTCTGTTTCAATAGCTTAGCCTATATCCTAACTAATATCGGAAGAATCAAGGGGTACAATAATCTTGAATGGAGTTAGGGTTTGTGTAAGAAAGTCCTGTGTGGCATTAAAATAAACAAAAAGAAAGCCAATACACATCTGTTTGTCTCATCACTCCAGCCCAGTTGTAAGCTT
Organism: Cabassous unicinctus; assembly: GCA_029593785.1. NCBI lineage: Eukaryota > Metazoa > Chordata > Mammalia > Cingulata > Chlamyphoridae > Cabassous > Cabassous unicinctus. The sequence goes on from JAQZBX010026307.1 coordinate 18,155, forward strand.
TTAGCTAAATATATAGAAACTTTTTTTTTTTTTTTTTGGTCTCAAGATATAGCACATAGCTACATTCAGAGAGTATTTTTTGTAAATAGTAGCTGGCTGATAGATAATAATAAGAAAAAAAATTGAAAAATCAAAACTCTGTGTCTAGCTATATATCTGAAATATAGTACACGGGCTCCAAACTGAGAAGGACATGTGCTTTCTTAACACAGAAAACAGTTTAGAAAGTAAGTCCCCCAAATGGAAAGGAGATGATACCTAGATTTTTAAAAAATCTGTTACTCCTTTGCTCCTCCAAAGGCTCAACATGAAATAACTTTATCCTTTTGAATACCCCTAACAAAAAAGAGCTGTTATGTTCTTTAACTTTTATTTTTATTATTTGCTTTTTGTTTAAGTAGTACCACTGGAGATTGGTTAAGGATTTTTGGTAAAGAAATTATGTTCCTTTTGTTTGTTCATTATAAGTGATTTTCTCTTTTCCTGTTTCCAGGATGATCAGGGAAGGTATTTTTTCAACAATCAAGTCACCACCAATGTATTTTTCCTACTCTATTTAAACATACAAAAGGTCCACCTGTTGGTCCATTAGAGATATTATATTGCAGTTATTAAGTTATAACAATATAGAGCAAAATACAATTCACTTCTTAATATCAATGATTAACTGAAATATGCATCAACCAAAAGACAGTTAATATTCTGATCTCGTGTCCAGATATCAGATTGAAATGGTAGCTTTATAGAAGCTGCACAAGATGATGTGAAATAAAATAATAGATAATAAACAAATTAATTTGGGGAAAAATAAAAGTAAACATGTTGAATAAAATTAGTATTTATCTGATTAATCTGATCATTACCAACTTTTCCTAAGTTGTTGCTATAAAGATGTACTTCATTAGTCTCAAAACATGTTCTTAATGATATCATGATAAATATGTCTTTTATCAAAAGCAGCTGGGGGAATACATGGGGTGGAGGACAGTCTTGTCCCTTAGTGTGGGCTCAGTGGGGTTGCTGACCGTAGTGGAGAACGTTCAGGGGTGGCTGAGAAGGAAGTTGTCGTGAACCTGGCTGAGGTCTGAGCATCACACACTGGAAATCAGAGCTGAAGCTCCAGAAGACTTGAATTCCAGTTCCTATCTCTGATGTTGACCATCTGTGGGGCTTGGTGTTAGGATATAAGGGAACTAAACCTGCCCGTGTTATGAGACAACTGAAACAGACAGAGAGATCAGCAGATTGTTTCCTTTAAAACTGATATAGGTTCGATTTGAGAACAGAACTTAAGTGTGCAGTCTCTATGGCCCTGCAAATACTGAACCCAGAATTAGACATACTGAAACTTCCCTAGTCAGAGGCACAGCTGCACAGTTGCAGGCCTTCCCAAAGGGCAGAGCCTAACTCTGTAAAACTTAGGCAAAGGGGAACAGTACAGAATGTATATATCCTGTGGGCACCTGGAAGATCCAAAAGAGAAAGAGGGGCTGAGGGGCTGAACCCATATACCCAATTCCTCTCCCAAACTAAGTAATCATCTAATGAAGTAAGAGACCAGGAGTGTTTGGGGGAAATTCCCTCCTCAGGAAACTTAGAGGGCTGGAGAAGAAGTCACTTCCACTTCACGGGCCTCTGATTTTCCCATTGCAAAATTGATGTCTCCAGGATACCTTTTAGCTCTAATATTTATGATTTTAAAAAAGTCTCTTGGGGTAGGCCAGTCCCAGGACTGGTAAGAAGAGAGAGGTGTTCTGAGGAGTCACTTAACAGTCATCTAGAATTGGGAAGAGGTCCCTGAACTAAGTGATCTGTGACCTCTCTGCCATCCATGTGATTTTATTTTATCATATTTCAATGAATATTTACTGAGTGCCTTCTATGTGCCAGGAAACAGAGTGGTAAACAACAGATCTGGTCCTCCCCTGCCTTGCTAGAGTTTTCACTCTAGTGAGGAGAAACATTAAAAACACAAACACACAATAACAAGTGTTGGCAAGCATGCAGACAAATTGGCACCCTTGCTCATTGCTGGCAGGAATGTAAAATGGTGCAGCCTTTGTGGAAAACAGTTTGGTGGGGCCTTAAAAAGTTAAACAGAACTACCATATGACCTGGTACTTCCAACTTCCACTTCTAGGTATATTCCCAAAAGAATTGAAAACAGGGATACATACAGATACTTGCACACCAATGTTCATAGCAGCATTATTCACAATAGCCAAAAGCTGGAAGCAGCCCATGTGCCCCTCAACTGATGAATGGATAAGCAAAATTAGTATATCCATGCAATGGAATAGTATTCAGTCATAGAAAGGAATGAACCTTGAAAACATTATATTAAGTGAAAAAAGCCAGACACAGACTAATACTGATGATTCCACTTATATGAAATATCTAGAATAAACAAATTCATAGAGACAGAATGTTGATCAGAAGTTACCAGGGACTGGGGGAGCGGCGAGAGGGGAGCTATTGCTTAATTGGTATAGAGTTTCTGTTTACCACTTTTGGTAATGGATGGTGGTAATAGTATTAATACAACTGAATATACACTTAAAAGTGATAAAAAATAGGATATTTTGTGTTATATATAAAGCACACACACAAATACAAATAAATGTGCAATTGCTGAATGCAATAATGGCTTCAAAGTAGGAAAAGGATGGGGACTGGAGATGAGGAGAGAGGAAGGAACAGTCTTCCAGCAAAGGGGAAAATGTGTGCAAAGGCCCTGATGCTGAAAAGAGTGTAGCGTAATGGAGCTATTAAAGAAGACTCTGGATGGAGTTTAGTGAGAGAGGAGAGGTTAATAGGAGTTGAGTCTAGAGGGGCCAGACAGGCAGGGCGTTACAGAACACACCAAGGAGTTAGAAGTTTTTCCTAAGTGAATGAAAAGTCACTAAAGAGTTTTAAACTAGGGAATGACAGTCATAATCTAACTTATCATATTTAAATATATATATCGTTCATCTGTGTGGAGAGTGGGATATGAGAGTCAAGGCCAGCAATATTCCCCTGAGGCAATATAAGCCAAGTAGACAAAGCTGCAGAAGAAAGGAGTGCTTTAGGACTCTGGAATGCAGCCCAAGGCCTCCTGCATCACAATCCTCATAGTTAACAATGCTTCTGACCCCTAAGTCAGTTAGTAAACCAAGTTGGATAATAACTGATTGTTGAGTGGAACTGACATTTAACATGTGCTTTTACATTTTAATGTGAACACTGTTTAGTGCTTAGTTCAGGGTAAGAGAATCAACAATCCCCAATTACAATGATTCCAAATGGATGTTTGTAATTGTTTCATCAAAATGGCTTTCTTCATGTTCCAATCTCCTTCCCCAGCCCCCATAAAGATACATTTGAATTCTAGATTTTCATTAGTTAATTTCCCCCAGAATCCAGAAATACTGATTCTCAAGTGAGCTAATTTATGTTCACTATGGTACTAAGCACAGTGGAGTCTCTGGAGAGTTTTCAACCTGGGCAGGGGCTGTTTAGATGATGATGGTGACTGCCATAAAATTGTTTCATGGACCTTGCTATCTGTGGTCCTTAAAATATTTTCTCTTTCTGTATATTTTTATACAAGGGCTATTAGATTAGAGGAAATTTGATAGCAGTGTTTATTGGGCAAGTAAGATCAAAATGGCAGTTTGAAGTGGTTGTGTGTGTGTGCTTGGAGGTGTAAAGTCAAACTCCCCTTGTCTCGGTAAAAGCAGGAGTAGAAAGGGGAAGGAGAGGCACTGCAGGGCAGAGTCCCCGAGTGAATGGAGAGAACTCAGCAATGGGCTCTAGGGAGCTGCAGGTGGGAGAGTTACTCCCAGTCATTCCCAGTCCTGAGACCACCCACAACTAAACTTCTGAGCCATTCATTCAACTCATTCAACCAAAATCTCAGGAATCATCAATGAATTTTTTTTTCAGTTCTGCAAAAGACAGAAACACAACTCAAAATAACTTTAAAAAAAGGGTATTTATGGGTTCATGTAACTAAAAAAAAAGTTTAGGGTAAAAAAAATCTAGCTTCAGGCAAGACTGGAAATAAAAGCTCCAATGGCTTTTTTGTGGATCCATGTCTTAGCTCTGTTTTCTTCAAGTTTGGTTTTATTCCCATAACCTCTCTTTAGTGGGTAAGGAGTCTCCTGGAAGTTCCAGGTTCATAGTTTAACAAATACAGAGGAAATTGGGCTTCAGCTTCTCCGTAATTTGAATAAAATCCACAACATAGATCTGATTGGATCTATAGGAGTAATGTGTGCAGCTCTGAACCAGTCACTGACTGGGAACTGGTCAGTGACTTGGGGTGCTTTGACCTGCAGAATCTGAGTCATGTGCCTACTGGTGTGGGGCAAAGGCAGGTGGGTTCAGCTCCATCCAAACCACGGGGACATGGAGTGGAATCATACAAAAAGTGGGGAAGTGTGGTTCCCTAAAGAAAAACTGGGTGTTTTTACTAGAAGAAAGATGATTACAAAGCAATAAATATCCACTATGTAAATACCACTGTCTGTTCAACAAGGGACAAATTTCAACCTTGGCCTCCTGCTTTGGTCGCTGGGTAAGGACAGATTCACAATACAATGCCATAAGTGCTGTAATTAGGGTGAGCATGCATCCTGGTTAGCCAGGACAGTACAGCTTATGCCTGATGTACCAGCATAATAATTAACAGGGCACTCTTTCATCCTCAAAAGTTTGAAAATATATTATGTGGCCGCTGCAACAATAATTGACGTATGTTAAAATGCAAATAGAAAGAAAGGGGAGGAAACGACTAACTGTGGGAAGGGAGAATGGGGTACTCTGGAAAGACTTCACAAAGAAGGCAACGCTTTAGTTGAATCCTGAAAGGTGCATTGAAGTTTTCCAGGTAAGAGCATTCCAAGCAACAGGAATGGGGCTGAGATGTGAACATTCAGGAAGTGTTCAGGAACTGTACCCACACTGCTCTGAACCAACTGGATCAAAGGTGTGTAGGGGAAAGGGGTAAGACACAGTGCAGGAAAGATGGGCCAGGTAACCAGGCTCTGATCAAAAGAAGAAACACCACATTAAAAGGATTGAGACAAGCGTCTATGGTCTAGGAGCAAGCCAAAGACTTCCCTGACTTTTAGAGAAATTTTAGAAAATAGAAAAGCAAAATTTCTCGCTTTATTTCTGGTCCTATGAAATACTCTAAAGTATGTCCATCCTGAAAACTGAGCTTAGAAGCGTGTTTCACTTCACTGAGATTCACAACACCTGCTGCTGAAGTTGTAACCCAGACTCACAAGATGAAAAATGTCTTCTGTCAGACCCAGGCATCTATTACTGGTTTGGATCATACGTCATTTGTGACTGGAGTAATCAAGAACGCGGAATGAAAAAACAAACAGTTGTGTTGTGTTATGTGTTTTCTGCTTATCCTCCTTGTGAGATACACTATTTAAAAAAAAAAAAACACAGGTAGAAATGGGTCTATTATCAGGTGTCAAGAGAGGCAATATATTTATCAAAAGAATAGGAATAATTGTTTATTATAAATTGCTCCTGTAAGTTTTACCCCATGAATGCTGATTGTTTTGCATTTTTAGCTTCCCTCACCTGAAGGGAAGATCAGTTCTTTAATGTTATAAGCCTGCAGTTTGAAGGGGGAAAGGAAAATATAAGCATGCATTCTTATTACCTCTGATAATCTAGCTTCTTCCTAGTGTTATCTTTCCTAGTTACTATATACCAAGTTTCCATCCCCCAATACAATATTCTTAAGATGTCAAAGTATATTTCATACAAGGAAAATCTTAAAATGAAAAATTAAAATGTATTATAATTTCAAACACTTTATGTAATAATAGCTAATTATTCTCTAGAGTACCACTGTGAGCTGGTGAGGTTAAATATTGTTATGTAATAGACTAAAATGAAAACAAGAGGGTTAAACTCAAATGAAATCCTTTCCCTTTCTAGCCATGACAGTTGATGGAACAGATTTTGTGTTTTCTACACAATACCAATTATTTGGATGTAAAGGGAATGATTTGGTCATGAACGCAGATAAACTTGGGGTTTGATGGTGAGGTTGGTATCTTCTTTGTTCTCCTTCATGCTTCCTTATCACTTCTTTTCTCTCTTTGAAAAGCTCAGGCTCCTTTGAAGTTCACGTCAAGCTATACCACCTTTCCTGTAAATGGCATCTATTAACCTTCTGGTTCCTTCCCTTTATTCATCTTCTCCTCTTCTGTTTCAGTCTTTTTTTTTTTTTTAGCAACTTCAATATTCTCATGAAGAACTCATCTAACATCCTGGCCCCTGAGTTCCTTGGCTCTCCTCATCTTCAGCGTCCTTTCCATTCATCTTACAGCAGCTACCTACTCCCACAGGTATATCTTTGACCTTGTTATTACTCATAATATATTGGGCCCCAATTTCCTGCATCCTGTTCTCAAAGCTCACCACCCAACTTTTTCTCTCACTCCCACTCTAACTATGTGTTGAACTTATCATGTTCTTCAGACCATAAACTCTACTCATCATCTCTACTCTTGTTCATTATTCATCATCTCTCATTTTCTCTTTTTTCCATAATTATGCAGTTGATATTTCATATTACATCATTGTAACTACTCACTTAAAAAAACATTTAACTGTCTTGTCCTTCTTTTCTTCCATTTTACTCACCCCCCAAAAAACTCTGGTTACTGCACTACGTCTTATTTCACAATGTTAGCTGAATAATCCTGAAAAATAGTATGCACTCATGCTGACTGATCCCAATTTAAACTCATGATCATAAATCCTGACTATTCAATACTACCTGGTTTTTCTTATACCTTATTGTATACTTATTTCCCATTCTCCAAAATGAGATTATGACCCAACTCTCATATCTTCTCACACTACTAACCTCCATCACAAGATGCAAATCACCCTCTCTGCACCTGTCTTCTTATCTCTTCCCTTACAAGAGAAGACACGCGCCCCTGCTTCTAACAAAACCAGCACCTCTATGCATGTTCTCGAGTCCGCGCTTCTCCTCCTCCAGTGCACTACTTCTGAACCATTCCTTCTTTTCTTCAATTTCTCCCCGTTCTGAATTATTCCTGTTAGCATAAACTTGTTTCCTTGATATCTCCCTCCAGCTCCTGCCACATTTCTTGGCTCCCTTTTGGAGAAAAACTTCTCAGAAGAGTTGGCTAAGGTTGCTATCTCCATTTCCACCCCATCCCTTTCTCGCCTTATTAGATCCAATTGCTTTTAATGCCCTCTACTCCTCTGAAACTTTGCTACCTTGGGTCAGCAAATACCTACATGATATCACATTCAATGCCCCCTGTATTGTCCTTAGCTTACTAGACTTCTCATAAGACACAGTTGACCACTGCCTCTTTATAGAAACACTGTACTCTCTTGTTTTTCCTTGGTCTTCACTGGCCACTTCTTTTGTAGCTCATCTTCTTCTCCTCACTCACCTTTTTGTCTTGGAATACACCATTCTCATATTAGGTACTCTACTGGGAATGACCTCTACCCTAGATATTCCCAGAGCAATGTCCTTCACATAATTGAAGTCTTACCTTAAACATTACCCCCTCGGAAGGGTATTTTCTCACCATTCCATCTTAGTCTCCAGAAGCACTATCTCACACTACCTGGTTTTATCTTCATGGTAGCTCTCAATATATTTGTATCTGTATTTTTGTTGTCAGTCTTGCCTTACTAGATACAAAGTCCATGAAAGTAGAGGCCTTGTCTGTCTTATTATAAGTTGCAGGTAATTTAAAAATACTTGTTGAATGAATGAGAGAATTAACATTGGTTTAAACAGTAAGAACCATTATTTCTTCCCTAACAGCTGTGACACAAACAATCTTCTTCGCATTTCCATGTTTATCAAAATGTTTGATGCCATATAGATGGAATTTTCTCCATCCATCCACAAAATAAGATTGATTTTTTTTCTTTTTTTTTAAATGAGAAAAGTTATGGGTATACAGAAAAATCATGCAGAAAATGCGGACTTATATCCCTCCCCTCATACATGCAGTTTTTCCTTAGTAATAACTCATTGCATTAGTGTGGTAACTTTGTTACAATTGAAACAATAGTATTATAATTATACCTTTAACTATAGTCCATACTTTACTTTAGGGCACAGCTATTTGTATTGTACAGTCCTATGTTGTTGTTGTTTTAAATTTTTATTCTAGTAACATATAAACAACATAAAATTTCCTCCTTTAACCAGATTCAAATGTATAATTCAGGGGTGTTAATTACATTTACAATGTTGTGCTAACATTTTCTTTTCCATTTAAATTTAAACTCAAAGAGGATCTAGAATTCGCTAAATTTTTGGAAACCACTACATCTTCAAACTCTAATTACAAATACTAACCTAGGAACTGTAGAAGTTTATCCTTTTTAAGTAAGACCTTATAAAAAGAAAAACCCTTTCAAAGACAGTGATAGTAGCTAATTAAAATGCAAATGGGCTTCCAGTTAAACCATAGACAAATATACCACAAGAATGAGTTTTGTCTGTCTCAAATAAAAACTTAAATATGTTAAGATCTAAACTTAGATATTTAAGATTTATTTAAATATAACTCTAGATTACTATGGTATTTTCAATGCAGAAAGAATTATTTGTTAAATTGTTTTTCCATTTATGCTAATACTTTCTTTCAAAAGATTATTATATGTATCTGTTATTCATTTATAACTTTGATGAATTCTTCTCTTTAATTTTGAATACTGAAGTGAAAAATAAATTCTGGAAGTGGAAATGTGGAAAATTGAGTAGATTTTTATTGCTGTATTTTGCAACTAAAGGATAAATCAACTGAAAAATCTCTCAATCATTAATTATGCAATTTATGAAATTTATAATAATTTTTCACAATTACTTGAAGACCCGTGTTTAATTATGCCCTTGTGAAAATCAGATTCTGTAGGGAATAAGCCTAAAAAATGTAGCCCAGTGCTACCATATATCTCTAAATCTGTGAAAAAATATATATATTTCTCAGTGTCTTCTTATTTTCATACCATGCAAGATCATTTATTTATATTGCAAACAGGACAATTATATCTAACTGCTAAGAAAAAGACAGGATTTTCCTGGCTGAGATGATGTCTCGTGGTATTCATAAAAAGGCATGCCAAAATAAAAGAAAAATGCATTTGTAAAGACCTTACTTCACAGTGTTTCTCTTGTGAAAAGTATCCTAAATCATTATTATTTTTCTTGGGATGTTAATCCACAAATAGTACAATATTGAAATAAAATAACTGCTCTGGCTAGAACTTCCAGTACAATGTTGAATAACAGTGCTGATAGTGGGCATCCATGTCTTGCCCCAGATCTTAGAGGAAAAGCTTTCAGTCTTCACCATTGAATATGAATATGTGTTACTGTTGTGTTGTTGTTGTTTTCATATATGCCCTTTATCACATTGAGGAGGTTTCTTTGGATTCCCAGTTCTCTGAGTGTTTTTATCAAGAAGTATTGCTGGACTTTATCAAATGTATTTTCTGCATCAATTGAGATCACCATGTGTTGTTATTTGTCCCTTCGTTTTATTAACTGATTTTTCTAATGTTGAACCACCCTTGCATTGCTGGATAAATCCCACTTGATCATGGTGTATAATTCTTTTAATGTGCTGTTGGATTCAGTTTGGTAGTATTTTGTTGAGTATTTTTGCACTTATATTCATAAGGAATATGTTCTGTAATAGTCTTTTCTTGTAATATCTTTATCTGGCTTTAGAATTAGGCTGATATGGGCCTCATAGAATGAGTTAGGAGGTGTTCCTTCCTCTTCAATTTTTTGGAAGAGGTTGAGCAGGATTGGTGTTAATTCTTCTTTGAATTCTTTTTTTAATTCACCAGTGAAACCATCTGTTCCTGAGCTTTTCTTTTTTGGGAGGTTTTTGGTTACTGGTTCAATCTCTTTAATTTTTATAGTTCTGTTGAGATCTATTTCTTCTGGGGTCAGTGTAGGTACTTTTTCTGCCTCTAGGAATTTGTCCGTTTCATCTAGGTTATCTAATTTATTGGCACACAACTGTTCATAATATTGTCTTATAATCTTTTTACTTCTGTGGGGTCAGTAGTAATGCACCCATTTCATTTCTGATTTTATTTACTTGTGCCCTCTCTTTTCTTTTTGTCAGTCTAGCTAAATATTTGTCAATTTTATTGATTTAAAAAAAAACAAAACAACTTTTGATTTCTTCAATTCTATTTTTTTTTTCCATTTCATTTCTCTCTACTCTAATCTTTGTTATTTTTTTTCCTTCTGCTCACTTTGCATTTAGTTTGTTTTTCTTTTTCTAGTTCCTCTAGGTGTGAGGTTAGGTCATTGATTCAAGATCTTTCTTCTTTTTTAATGTAAGCATTTAGAGCTATAAATCCCCCTGTCATCATTGCCGTTGCTAAATCCTATTAGTTTTGGTATGTTGTGTTTTGATTTTCATTTGAGTCAAGATATTTCTTAATTTCCCTTGTGATATCGCCTTTGATCTATTGGTTGTTTAAAAGTATATTTTAAAATTTCCACATATTTGTTAATTTTCCAGTTATCTCTTTTACTGATTTCTAGCTTCATTCCATTGTGGTCAGAAAAAATACACTGAATAATTTGTCTTAACATGTGGTCTATTGCCAAGACAGGGAAGAGTCATATGCCCCAGGGCGTGGGGAGGAAGGAACAGAAAAGATCAAATGGGCTATGTAATGGTCATGGGAAATACTCTTCATTACCTTACATTAATGGACACAGGACATGGTAAATATCATCAAAAATTATTAAACTGTACAGTCTAAATTGTAAACTATACTGTAAACCACTGAAAATTTTTAGTTGCTATATTTTACTATCTGTATAACAGTTATAACAATGATATCATCCATTAAAAAAAAAGTTTTTAATATGGGGTGGGGAAGCGGGAGGGAGGTTGGGTATGTGGGAGTCTCTAATATTCT
>JAQZBX010026308.1:0-23809 GCA_029593785.1 Cabassous unicinctus
GCCCCATGGCAGGGGGACCCCAGGGCTCTCTCTTCTTCAGTGCTGGAGTTACAGTGCCTGGGACAGTACATCATGCAGTGTGGGTGTTCAATAAATATTTGTGGAAGGGAGGGAGGGAGGAGGGAGCAGGGAGGAAGGGAGGCAGGGGAGGAATTTTCACTCCAGCCCATGCTCCACACAGCTTGCTAGAGTAACCTTTCTAAAACACAGAAACATGTTTGGTGAAATCGTGCCCCTACTTGAAAAATTTAAGTGATTCCCCATTGTCTCCAGGATGAAGTCTGAATTTCATCCATGACATTTGAGGCCCTTGGAGCTCTTGCCCAGCCTTCCTTTCCAACCTCTTCTCGCCTGATCCTCCCCCACACACCTGACATCTACACATACCCGACCACTAGCCTTTCTCCAAATGCTTGCCCCTTCACATCCTTGTCTTTGTAGCTGCTGGTCCCACTGCCTGGGTAAAGCCTTCCCTGGCTCCTCCTACCCTCTCTGTGCTAAGATGCAGACTGTGAAGGCGGGGGCGGGGGGAGGACACAACAGCAGCTCCCCTTACAGACCCCTCACCAGGTGCCAGGCACTGGGCTAAGGGCTTGGCATAGATTACCTTATCTCCTCCTCACATCAAACCTTTGAGGTATGTACTATTATTGCCACCACACCCCCGTTTTACAGAAGTGGAAACTGAGGCTTGGAGAAGTTTGCCAAAGATCATCCAGCCAGGAAATGGGAGAGCTGGGCCTTGTTCACCACTGTGTGCCCAGGTCCTGAACACATGGGCACAACACATTAACAGTGCTGAGTGATTGCTTTTTGAATGAATGCATTCTAGCAGGCATTCATTCTTCTAGCATTTTCTTCAACTCTGCCACCCTGTACCAGGCAAACAGTAGAGACTAAGAAATGTTTTTTTTTTAAAAAAAATGGATGGATGGATGGATGGAAGGAAGGATGGATGGATGGATGGATGGATGGATGGACTGATGGATCGATGGGTAAATGAATGATGTGAACTGCCTGCTCACCATAAACACAGATGTAAATTTGGCCTATAAGCATCCTGCTGCCACATGGTAGGCAGAGGAGGAACTGAATGACCAGGGAAAAGTGTGCAATTTGGCCACTGGTTTGAGTTCATTTCTTTTTAAATCTTTGTTTACTCAGAACCTAACTGCTGGGTAGTCTAAATTGATGTCATTCTCCTGTGCATAGATCAGGGGTTTGGCAAGAGAAAGCTTTTGAGAACAACTCCCAACAGTTCCAGACAGCCCTGGCCCAGGCACTGCCACCTTCTCCAGCCCCAGCCCATGTGTCTGATGCTCACCATGGGCAGCAGAAGGGAGGAAGGCAGAGCACCTGACGCTGAGATGGGGCTCTGCAGTCAGCCTGCCTGGGTTCGACCTGGCTCGACCACTGTTAGGCTGTGTGACCTTGGGTAAGTCATTCACCTCTCTGACCCTCAGTTTCCTCATCTGTAAACAGTGGAGAAAAAGAGCACTCGCCCCAAAGGTTTTGTGAGGATTCAATGAGATAATCATTCAGCGTTCTCAGCACAGGGCCTGGCACCATAACCTCTGTGCCAGATGCTATTTGTTCTGTTTCATTATCAAAAAATCTTAACTGGAGTCTCCCAAGAACCTGTGAACCAGGCAGGATGGGCATTATTCCCATTTTACAGATGAGGAAACCTGAGACAAGATCGGGAAAGGACCGTCCATTGTGGGTCAAAGAAGTAGCAGAACTACAAGCCCCTTTTCTGCTGCAAAGAAGTAGCAGAACTACAAGCCCCTCAGGATGTGGTCCAAAACCCTGAGTTCCCAGCTCAGGTTCACCGCACGCTACCTGCTGACCAAGGCAAGGAAGTGACCCGAGACAGGCGAAAATGTGCCGCCACCAGGGAGGGCACTTTTCAGCTACACAGACCCCACATGTTAGCAATAGTCAGATAACAGCCCTCCCTCACCCTTTCCCCGCCTCCACGGCTGAGCTGGTCGGGATAACTGAGACTCAGGGATTCCAGCTCCCACATTAGTCAATTTGGAAAACTGAGGTCTGACTGTAGGCCTTGTGGCAACTCGATGTACCAGACAATAAAAGTTTGACGCAGCTGGGACAGGCGAGGACCCCTCTGGTAGGTTCGCGGGAGGGACGCCTGCTGGGTCCTACTTACCATGGTGGTTGACACAGTCTCGGTGGTGATGGAGGGAGCAGCAGGTAGGATCTCCTTCCCCACTGGTGCGCTGCCATCCACCTGCCGGCCAGAGGACGAGTTGTTGGAGGGCGGGAGGGCCAGGTACACCCTGCGGGCTTCTGTCACCTGGGCGCCCTACTCCTAATTACAGACAACTGCCAGGCTCTGTGAATGTGGGCCCTGGGGGGCCACAGGGGGTGTCCACACACAGGCCAAATTACCAAGGGCCTCAGAGCTTCTCCAGTTTATTTCAGGCCTCTGGTTTGATAAGGGAAAAACAATCCCAGAAAATTTGGCAAATTTTATCCAAATGTAAATGCGTGTATCCTTTGACCTAGCAATCCCATCACTAGAAATTTATCCTTTGGATGTAAACTTTGACAAGCTCACCAAGAACTACGAACAAGGAAGTTCCCTGCAGCACTGAATATTAACTGCAAAAGCCAAAAACAACCACAGCGCCCCTCAGTGGGGAACAAGCAAAAGAAACTAGGAGTCACCTCCTACAAAGGACGAAAAGGAATAAGGTAGGTCTATATACGCTCAACGGAATGATTTCCAGGATAATTATTAAGGGGGGAAAATGGGTGCAAAAGAGTACAATTGCTTTTGGGTAAAAATTTATAGAGATGTAGGTATGTATGTAGGTATAGGTACAATTTTTTTTTCCCCTGGGAGGAATCATAAGGAAATTTTCATTTTGTTCTGTTTGAATTTCATAATTGTTTTGTTTTGTTTTAATGTCAATAACAGTTACTGGGCAGTAGGATTTGGGGCCATTTTTAGTTTTCTTCTTTATATTTCTCTGTATGAAAAAAGACACGAACACATCCCATACAACACAAAACAGGCCAGAGTCTATACAGGCCAGAGAAGGAAAGGAGCGAGCTCACGGTCACACAGCTTGTCAAAAATCAAGAGTCTTGACTACTGCACTAGGCAACCTCTCAAAGCCACTATAAAAGTGGGAGAAAAAAATTCTAGACACGACACAGTTGCTCACATTGGGTTTATCTTATTTTAGCTCTTTAGACAAAGGCCAGTATCCAGGACAAAAAGCCCCCAGAATTTCAGCTGTTCTGGCCAGGAAGAACCCAGAGGGCGTCTAGGGGACCCACAATCTCAAATTTCAAAGTTGAAAAGCCATAAAGGAACTTAGGAAATGTGCTGAGTACTGCACCCGTGTCTCTTCACGGAAGCTTTCTCCAGGGTGCTACGGATGCTGCTTCTTGCTAAGAAGTGATTGATTTTTGGTTTGCTTATTTTGCCAATCTGATGTGGAATCCCCATGCATAAAAAATGATTCAAGGTGAGCCATTCTGATTTAACCTGGATTGAGGATCAATCCCTCTTTTCTCCCAAAGCAGCCCCTGGGATGCTTCAAGAAATCTCTCCAGCACCTTCAAGCAATGTGAAAACCACAGTCCCAATCCACTAGTCCTCACAACACTCCCAGGAGGAAGGGGAGACAGGATCATTTCCACTTTACGGATGGAGAAATTAAGGCTTTAGGAGGTTGACATCGGCCCAGGACAAGAACCCAGGCCCCCGAGGGCTCAGGAAAGATGCTGAGACTCAGAGGAGCTTCAGGGTTAAAAGGGGGGCTCTAGGGGAGCTGAGGTGGAAGGGTTGGTCAAGGGGCCTGGCCCCGGCAGCGGGGACCCCACCCCAAACTCTCAAAACCCGTGCTCGGGGTGCACAGGAAGGCCCCGGTTACCTGAGTGGCATCCACAGCGGTGACTCTGGTCTGCAGAACGGCCTCCGGCTCGATCTTCTTCCTGATGGCCAGGCTGCTCACGGTCATGGTTTCCGTCTTCACAGGCTGCAGGGAGACGGGGGCGAACACTCCGTAACCCAAGCCCTGGCACCACTCCCGCTCACAGGCAACTGTGGTGTAGGGTCAGCAGCTCATCTCCCGCCCCCACAGGCGGCCAAAGCCTGCAAAGGGTGTGTAGGCTGCGGGTCAGGTCAGAGGAGGCATGGTGTGGGGTCGCAGACAGCCCAATGGTAAAGCTACAACCACCACCAGCCCCCAGCCAGGCCTGGCCATGACCCTGCACCGTACAGCCTCATGCTGGTGTTTTCGGCCACCGTTAAAAAAGCATTTCTGTTATTCAGTTAATTTACTCTGTGCCAGGCCCTATGTCAACATCACTTAATCCCGGATGATTTCAATGGTATGCCACCAGCTCTCAGCTGTTTCACCTGGATTGTTCTTTAGAGCAGGCGCTACATACCCGATGCCTACTGGGGCCACGTAGGAGGATCAAATGAGTGGAGCAGACTTTTTGAACACTGGGGTGAGCTGGAGAGTTCCACTCAGATCTGGCCAGTGGTCGCCATATACAGGGATGCAGGCTTTGAGTGGCCACTTCTGAGTTTTAAGATGATATTAAAAAAGAAAAAATCTGGATTTGATATTCAATATCCTGATTTTTAAACCAGGGCTAGAGAAAACACATCTCTGTCCAGATGTGGCGAGGGGCCACCAGTGTACAATCTCTAGGAGCCACAGGTTAAATGATCAGTTTCTTCTGAATCCTTAATCAGGCCTAAGTCATGGCCAGCCACGCCACATGTGAGCTGAATAAATGAATGAAAGCCAGCTAGTTATCCGGCGGGGTGGTGGTGTGAGGGGGGATTTGTAACCTGACCCATCCGTTTGTTCAATTAATAGTCTATTAAGTGCCTGTTGGGTGCCAGGCCTCTGGCCAGGAGGGTCCCTGGCCTAGAGGGGCTCCCACCCGTCAGCTGCCAACCTGACCACTGTGGGTAAGGCGGGAGCAGAGGGGGCTGTGGAGGGAGCCGTGCTCTGCCCAGAGTAGTCAGGAAAGTGCTTGCCACAGAACTGACATCTGAACTGTGTCCTGGAACATCACAGGTTTGAAAGGGAGAAAAATCTTCTACCCAGAGGGCACAACATGGAGTGAAAGCCCAGAGTGGAACCACTTGTATTTCAAAGGCAGGAAGCTGGGGGAACCAGGAGGAAGGAGAGTGTGATGGGAGGTAGGCTGGGGCTAGAAGAGACACGTGTGCCCGGGAACAATGCGCACGAGGCCTGCTGTAGAAAGACCCCTCTGCGGCTCTGTGGAGGGAGGACACAAAGCAGAGAGGCCCACAGTCCCCCCCTGCGGCCCCCTCAGTGAGACGTTTCCTCTTCTCCAGGAGGTTCCACAGCTACCCTGAAGACCCCCAGGCAAGATGGATTCAAACGGCTGTCCCCTCCCCAGGGACAGGAGAGGAAAGGAGCCTGGGCCTGGACCAGGCTGCAGGAGCTGCTGAGCGTCCACAAGCACATGCTCTTGTGGATGCCATGCAGAAGGCAGGGAGAGGAGGAGGTGAGACCAGCCTGTCCCCCGCCCTTCCCTCCCATCATCTCTTGACCCCAGGTAAATGATGGGGTCTCGGGGTTAGCACACGTGGTGTGTTTTGGGTAAATGGCCGTGGCAAACATGCGAGCACAGAACCATGCTGTTCTGCAGAGGGCAGTCATGCAACGTGGGACAGAGCTTCCGGAGGCGGGACTCGGGGCCGCGGGCTGGCCGCTTGGGCTCCTCACAGACGGTCCAAGCCCTCTGTGCATGCGGTGCCCGGAGGCTCCGGGGTGCTCCACTGTACCTCGAACTGGGGCATATCCGGGGAGGAGCAAGCCCCGCGAACCGGGCTGTCCTCGATGGCCCCGGACTCGTCATCCTGGCCAGGGCCCCCCCTGTTGAGGTCCCGGGAGAACACCAGGCCCTCGGTTTCCGAGTCACTTTTGTCTCGGTCGAGCTCAGGCAGGCTGCGGGAGAAGTCTTCGAAGGCACTGCCGTGGTAGTCGCCGATCACCGTGAAGTCCACCTCGGCCTCCAGGCTCGATGTGG
The DNA here is from genome assembly GCA_029593785.1 of Cabassous unicinctus. Lineage (NCBI taxonomy): Eukaryota > Metazoa > Chordata > Mammalia > Cingulata > Chlamyphoridae > Cabassous > Cabassous unicinctus. The sequence goes on from JAQZBX010026308.1 coordinate 6,055, forward strand.
AGCTGACCGTGATGCTGGAGCACTTGCGTTCAATGGCCAGGTGGCTGTCCTTCAGGAAGGCCACATCCCTCTCCTGGTCCTGCTCCTCCTCTCCGGGGTCGCTCTCTGGGGCCCTGGGACGCGGCGGTTTGATTTTCTCCTCCGAGCCCTCCCTCAGCCCGGCTCTCTATGGCCAGACAAAAATCAAAGGAACGGGGGTGGGGGATGGGAGGAGAGAGAGAGAGAGAGAGAGAAATCAAGATGGTGAATGTCAGAAGAAATCTCGGGGCCTTGTCGATGTCCCAAAATGAAAAGCAGGTCAGGAAAAGAAAAACGCTCCCAGGAAAGGCTCCTTGAAATCATAACAAGCTTACAGAACCCCAAACTTCTCAAGAGCAGGAAGGCTCCCTTCCGAGGGTCCCGCCAGTCCAGGCCCCGATGGCAAAAGCAAGTACCAAGCAAACATCCTGCCAGCTGGTCCTGGACAGGAGGCTCGTCCAAGGTGTGGACCTTGGAGCGTGGGGAAAGCGGCTCTGTGCGGGAGGCAGGGGTGGTCGCCAGACCGCACACCCATCTGTGCAGTCGGGCATCGAGAACAGAAAATGAGGAGGGAGACCCCGGGATTCTGGGAGACCCGGGAGGGGCAAGCAGCGAGGCTGGAGCCAAGAGCTGTGAGGATGAGAGAGGAAGCCAACGGGGGTTGTCAATTCCACCGAGTCTCTGTGGAGGTGCAGCATCCTGCAGGGGAAGGGAAGGCCCTTTGGGCACGAGCTCCCTGGGAGCTGGGTGCAGCAGCGCCATCAGAGGGCCACGGAGGGGGCTTCTGGCTCATCAGTGTAATTGACAACAGCAGGCCAAGGAAGTGCCTACAGGCAACCAGCGACTCTTGTCCGACATCCATACCTCTCAACTGGCCTGTCAGGGGCTAAATACACGCTTTTGGCCGGTTCATGACATTCTTTTTTAAAACCAGTCTCACATCCACAAAAGGTTTTTTTTATACTTGGCCTCAGGTTCTAGAGAGTCAGTATGCTCAGGGATTCCCTGGGGGCAGAATGCCCTACACAAGCCTCCATTCGGCTGGTTCTGGAAGGTTAAGAGGTGTGAGGAATACATTTCGGACAAGCCAGGGTTGAGCAGCCGCAAGAGGCACTGCCAGGGGCAGGAGGGCTCTCGCACAGCTGCGCAGCTTTGCCAGGTGGTGATGACAAGGGTCATCAGGGCAGCAGGCAACTGCAGAGACCTGAGCGCCGGAGGGGCTGGCGAGTCTCAGGCGCCCTCCCTTCCCAGAGCTGGTCACTGCTAAGCTGGTGAGGCGCTTCTCTTCCCTGATCACATCTCCGGATTTGTTCTGGATTAGAGAAGATGGTTAGTCTTAATGAGGCAGAAAGGAACTTGGCATTGGGACCGACAGGGAACCAAAAGTGAAGGACAGAAACCTCTGGACTGCCAGCTTCCCCAAGGCAGGAGAACCAGGGAAGGGAAATGATAAAGGAAGACCAGTGGGAAAGCCAAGCAAGACAGGTAGGAACCCAGCAGGTGGGAGCAGCGAGGCAAAGCGAGTATAGACGGCTGCTGGTGGTGCCAGCTCCTCCATGGGCCCCAGGTCACAACCGAAGCTGCGGGTCTCTGTGGCCAAGCTAACACAGGCCAAGCAGATGAAGCCGTCTCTCGGCCTGGGCCGCACCCGGGCCCGTCTCGGGCAAGAACTCACAGGGATGGACAAGCAGCCTCTGATTGCGGAAATGATGAGGCGCCACTGAAACATGCTCCTAAAGACTATGCAGCATGCAGTCAGCTCTCCCGCGTGGGGGGCGGTGGCGGGAGTGGGGAGGCACGTGGCCAGTTACCCCAGTGGCTTCCTCCAGCGTGGTTTCACAGCCCGAATCAGGGGACACGAGCTCTAGTTCTGTGCATCCTTCTTGGTGGGATGTGGTGGAAATGCCCCCCTCAAAGGGTCTGGGAGCCAGCGGCAGCGTAGAGGAACATGTGGCTTTGGGGCTGGCAGAGTCCCCAGGGGGCTGGAGCTGGATGAAGCCCAGGTCTAAAAGCTTATTCCGCTGTTGCTCCACTTGTCCCGGGGAGGCCCCTGAAGACAATTCTTGTGGAAGGGCCCTCATTTCACCCTGACTCGGTCGGCGAGGTTCAGCTCCATGGGTCTCAAAGATCCTGATTTTGTTGGCCACCGAGGTCTTACTAATATCTTCCAGGGAGCCCTCTTGGCCCCCAACTTGGCAAGACCTCCTTTCCTTTTGCTCCCCAGAAGGGTGCACCAACCCCAGGGGCCTGGCCTCCTCAGCTTCTTCAGGGATGAGCCTGGGCTTCCTGCTGGCAATAGGAGGCGCCTTGCGCTCACTGCCAACAGGCATCACAGCCAGCCCTACTCGGTTCTTGGGATCCGGGATTTCTCTGGGAAGATGGGCATGTTTGAGAAATGTAGGTTGTTCTCCAGAGAGATCCCCAAGCTCCAAAGGCTCCTCTGGCCCATGAGAGGCTGGGATTGGTGACACTTCCTCCAGGATGGCCAGAGCCTCCAAGAGACCCGCGGAGGCCGGGAGGGTGGTGATCACCTCCATCTGCAGAACGGCTGAGGCCTCGCCATCTTCCAGCTCAGGGTCTCCTGTGTGGGTGTGAAACGGTCCCCTCTCTTGGGGCAGGAAACTGCCTCTGTCTGGTCTGGCTGGTTCGCTGACATCGTTGGGAGGGATGACCCAAGGAAGGGTGTGGGTGTCGAGGTCGGGGTGCATCCCCCCTCTTCCGTGAGGTGAGTGGTTTTTTGATCCTGGGGGGGAACCTTTCTCAGCCTTTTCCATCATATCTCCACTTAGGGGGGCCTGTTCCTCCTCAGCTGCGCTGCTTCTGAGGTGGGCAGCCTCTCCTTCCACGCCCTGTGGGGCTTCTTCCCAGTCCTCGGCCAGTGACTGCCCTAGTGAAGGTCCTTTCCCAAGCTGCTCCACAAAGGCTTTAAGGTCGTCTGGTCTTCCGTGGTTCTTGGGGAGCCCTGCTTGTTCTTCGGAGGAAGTCGTGTGGGTTCCATCCTTGTTCCTGCCAAGAGTTGCAGCCGCGCCCAGCTGGTCTGAGGACCTCGGCTCAGAGCTCTCTGGGCGCTCCTCTGAGAGCTCCAGGCCCGTTTCATTTCTAAGAGGCACCTCCAGGTGGGGAGGGAGGTCTTGGTCTTCAGAGTCTTTCTCTGTGTGGTTTAAATAGAAGCTCCTCTCTGCAAAGGAGGTGTCGGTTTCATCGCTCGAGTCGGTTCTGGCTTCCACCTGGGCTGGGTCAAGCAGAAACGACTGGAGCCCTCCCTTGTTGGAGGCTGGAGACAGAAGGTCCATCTCTGCTGGCCTGGTCCCTGGGGCAGCAGGTCTTCCTTGAGTCTGCAACTCCTCTAGCTCCTTCCTCAGCTCCATCTGGCCTTCTGGCTGACGAGCTGAGACATATTGGTTCCAGATGGCTGCCTCCCCAGGGCCCACCCTGAACTGGGAGCCCTCAAGGCACTTTTCTGCCAATGTGCAGCCTGCAGTCAGGAAAGCCCCTCCTGAGCCTTCCCCGACCCAGGGGCCTTCCTCCCATACTGACTCAAAGTCTTCAGGACTTGCAATCATCTTTCCTCGTTGCTGGGTGTTTGCTCTTCCAGCTCCCACCATTTCTTCTGTGGCCACTTCAACTTTGAACTTGTCCACCAGAACATTTACTCTGGAGGGTCTGCCATCAGTGAGGAGATCTGCAAGGCCCGCCCCACTTTCATCCTGCTGCGTGGTGGTCACTTTTAGGAGACTGAGTTCTTCTGGCCCAGCATACGCTCTTTCTACAAACACCCAATGCTCTGAACCCTGTGTTTCAATTGGAGCAAGAAGAGTTTATGTGAAATATCAGGCACCTGAAGAATGGGTGATTTTTTTCCCTCTGTAAGAAGGGACCAATCTACAACTGAAAGGTGGACTCTGGGATGGCATGTCCCCAGAACTGGCCGGGGAGAGGAGAGCCAGGCAATGGCAGCCATCTTCATCAAGGATACTTTTCCCATCAAGGCACCCAGCAAGTGATTTAACTATTTTCCTCGTCTAGCCTGCCCCCAACTTGGTAAAATGGGATGGGGTCTCACACCCTCCCCGTGTTAACCATGGGGAAATGGAGATCCATGAATGGGCCAGGACCATCCCAACCACCACACATTTCCCTGAAATCAGAGCCCTCTTCCTTTTTCAATAATATATGCCACTGTCAGAGGGGAAAGTAGCTTCTGTCATGTGGAATCCTTTAATGTTAGAGCTGAAAGAACTCTTAAGACATCATCTGGTTCAACGTCCTCATTGGGCAAATGAGGGACCTGAGACTTAGAAAAGGTCAGTGATGGTGGCGTCAGGAAAAAATGTCTGATTTTTGATGCTTGAGGTCTTCGATGACTTATCTCGCAACCTATGGAATATGGGTCCCAACTGTGACTGAACTTCCAGCTGAGGGGAAGAAGCATTGAGTCAGGTTTCATAGACCACACCTGGAATCTGACCTTTCTACAAGAGCTTCTGGCAAGGAAACAGATTAGAACCCAAGATACCAAACTGCCAGCTCCAGAGGTTATGTCAATTGCCACAAAGGCTGAAACACCTTGAACCCTGTGGAGTTCAATCTAGCAAGAAACAAATATCAAGGCCCATCCTTGGAGAATTTTAACAAAACCCAAAGAAAGGGTAGAAAAGGACTGACCAGAACACATCACAGAAGGAACAGACTAAAGATCCAAGCACCAGAATGTAGCACTGTCTAAGCATTGGCGAAACAGTCTCCCACCTCCCCTGAAGAGTCCACTGAACAATGCTCAGGAAGGAACAGAATTCTAGAATCTCAAAAAAAGCAAGAGGGTCATTTGGTTTTCAATCGTGTAGCCACAGAACACCTTCTCCACACAATAACGGATGTCTGATATGGAACACAAATACCGGATGGCCCTCCTGAATTCGGGGGTCTGGGCCACCGTAGTACCCTGAGGTACCTCCCTCCTCTGAAACTACTCCTCTGACTCGAGCCCCTCATGATACAGATGTGGAAACTGAGGCCTAGAGGAGGTAAGCCCCTTGCCCAAGGTGACAGCATGAGCTAGTGGCAAAAGCAGCGCTGGAACCCGTCTTTTGGCCCCCGTTCTGTGAAGTGTGTCCTTTCCACCCTACCGTGACTGCCTCCACAGTAAACTGTGCCGAAAGCTGCTCCCTGCAACACAAGGGGAGGTTCACAGAACCTTGGGCTCCTTTTCAGGCATGCCCCTCTCAGGCTATGACCTGCTGAGGAGTCTGCCAGTCCCACCCCACAAGGCATCCGAAGGATTCTGAAGGGTCTGGGGCACGTTGTAATCCCTCTTTCCCCCACTCCCCTTCGAAATTCCATTTTAACAAAATCTCCATGATTGTCAGGGAACCAGACCTCAATTAAAGAATCTGGCCAATGAGAAAAAGAGATAAAAGGAGAGGGAATAGGAGCTGGTGTAGCTCAGTGGTTGAGTGCTGGCTTCCCACATACGAGGTCCCAAGTTCAATCCCTGGCCCCAGTACCTAAAAAAAAAAGAGGAAGGGGAATAAAAGTTTGGTGTAGGTTTCTGAGATTTTACTTCAGGTTGTTAAGCTTTCAGGATAACAATGCTTGAACCATCCCAGAGAGAAGTGCTTTGAGAACCTATGGAAGCCAGGTGTCTCCTACCTGGGAAGGCCTTCTTAGTCTTTAACCTAGGTTTCTTTAGCCACTCCCATTTCAGCTTATACCATCATCATCTACCTGGCAATGATGGCCAAAGATGGACAATAAGGCACCTTCTGGAATGTTCCTGCCCTACATCTAACTAGAAACTAGGCTGGATAACCAAGAGTGAGTGAAGTGGGAGCTGGCCCAGAAGGGAAAGGAAGATTCTGTAGGAAGAAAAAGAGGAGCATTTACTGATGTTTAGTAACAATGTGCCATGCACAACGAGACTAAGTTATTAAATTTAATCCTAATGGCAACCTGTGAAGCAGGTATTATTATCCTTATTTCAGAAAGCGAAACTGGGACTCACAGAGGGGAGGTGACTTGTCCAAGATCACACAGTGAGCAGTGGGGGGAAGAAGGGGTTCTGCTCCTAACAAGTGAAAACAGAGGTAGAGATTCAGAAGTGAAAAAGAGACTGAGCGAAAAAAAAGGGAAATCTTTGCTGGCACTGGTGGAGCCAGGCCTGGACTGGGGGATGGTCTGAGAGGAATGCACACCTGATTCCCGAGATGGGATCAAGTCAGGGTCAGCCAGGATGGTGGCGGCTGGGCAGCCATTCTTCCCCTTGAGCCGTAGACCTCCAGTGCCAGGTGCAGAGCTGCCTGTCACCAGCTGGGCGCACTGCGGCAAGAGCGGCGGGGGTGCCTGTTCTGTTCCCACACAAGCCACAGACAAGAAAAGAATGTCCAGCCAGGCAGTTCTGCTGTCTCCAGGCTGCTCAGGCTCCCCCAGGAGCCTGGGTCACATCCTGGACCTTACTCAGAGGAAGCCATGTCCTGGGAGAAGCTGTTGAAGGAACTGGGAGTGCTCAGCCCCAAAAAGGAAAGATTAGAGGATGGGAGGTGGTCGATCTCTGAAGGGATCTAGGTGCCAGAAGGCAGATCGAGGCCCCCAGGCAGGTGACTCAGAATGGCAGGTTTTAATCCAATAGGAAAACTTTCCAACTGATGAGTGAAGACAAAATGGGATGCCTTAAAGTCCAGGGAGGGCACCCTCTGGGGAAGAGGCTGGGTGGACCATTTCCAGGGATGCTGATGAAGGGCACGTGTTGGGGGGAGTTTAGAGAGGACGGAGGCAGGACGGATGGGACGCCATTCCCCAACTGCCACTGCCAGACCTGGCTGAGGCTTCTGAGCAGAGACGAGTCCTCAGGGCAGAGGATGTTTAGATGCCACGACCCCTGATCCCAGAGTTTACAAGTCAGAGCCAGGCAGACATCCCCTGCCTCACCAGGGCCTGGGAGAGGGCTCATTCTGCCTCCCCGCTCGAAACCAGGGGCAACTGGGGCTGTTCTGTCTTCCCAGAAAGGCGTCAGTCCTGCTCCTCCTGACAAACAATGGATGAGTGTGGTCCTTGAGGAGTCCCGGGGTGGGGACACTCACTCTTCACGACATGGGGACAACCTGGGTTCCCACTTCTCCCCACTGCATGGCAGAGTCTGGCCCACTCCCCCCAAAGAAAGGGCTTTCTTAAGACGGCAGAGGGTGGTTCTGGGTGGGCAGGAGGCCCCCGGAGGGAAGGAGCCCAGGAAGGTGGAGACAGTAACCTCAGGAGACGCTGCGAGGCTTTTCTGAGTGAACACTTCCAAGCCCACGGCTGTTCCGGGCTCAGGTACCAAGTCCTGCCGGGAGGCGTCCTGGGTCCTCTGGGACTGCGGGAGGCCCAGGGCCAGGAGAAAGGGGGAGAGGGAAGGTGGGAAGGAGAGAGAGGCAGAGACAGGAAGGGGGGGGAGAGAGCAGGAGAGACACAGTCTGTAAGTAGCCCAGCTCTGCAAGTCCCACATCCTCAGGGCTCGTGGATTAGGCCGGGAAGGAGCCGTGGCACAAGGCGAGTAAGCCAGGGGCGGTCCCTCCGAAACATTTAAGCGAGGGAGGCCCGGGGCTTTGGCCCTCCCCTCACCGCCTCGCCTGCTCCTCTGAGAGGTTTTGGAACCGATTGCAGGCCTTCCCTGTTGTCTTTGGTGTAGACTATGGTTCCATCCTGCAGTTTGGGTCACAGCCTCTTTTAAAAAGTCATCTTTGAAACTAAAACCAAATGGGTTTAGCAAATGGGAAGAGTTCTTCATAGTTTGGGGTCCCTGTTTTGGTTTAAGTTCCCGTTCTCTTCCCCTTGGCTCGGATGGGGCTACGGGGAACTCTGGCTGGAAAAGCCCATGTCTGGATCGGGGGATTCTAGTCACCATCACAATCAGCCCATGACTGCCCAGTACTTCCCAGCGCAAAAAGTGCTTTTACATCCACTATGTCACTCACTATTCCAACGACCCTGTGGAGTAGCAGTTGGGGTCCCCCTGTGGATGGGTAAGGTAGTGAGGCTCAGAAAGGTAAAGTTACTCACCCAGGGACCTAGCCCAGTTCGTGTCCACGGCTTTTCCCCAGCTTCCAAGTTTCCAGGGGGCCCTAAATGCCAGTGGGGCCTGCGAGCCAGCCCTAAATGAGCCACTGCTCCACTGTGAGCTCCCGGACCTTACTGCTTTGCAGTGGGGGAGCGGGGCAGAGCCGGAGGCTGTACCCCTTTACAAGATCCATCTTGTGGCAGTTCCCGCCATCCCCAGCAGATGGGGCACAGCCCCCAAGCCAGGCTGCTCTGTGTCAGAAAAGCAGCCCAGGGCTCCAGACCCCCATTCCCGAGCTCCTCCTGCCCTTCTCCCCTGGAGTGTGACCCTTTCCGGAGCCTCTGCATCCCACCTCATCCACCCGGGCCAAAACCCAGCCCACTTCAGGACCGATTAGGGGCCACTCTGGCCACGGTGCTCTCTAGGCAGGAGGTTGGGTGGGGGTGGGGGCCTTGCTAACACTTCCCCAGCCCCGTGGCTGGGCCAGGGGTGACACAGAAGCTCTTAATGGATGCACAGGTTGGCCCTCCTTCCACGGCACCAGCCTTAAGGGTCACTGATGTTCCCCAAGGCTGCCCTAAATTTTGTTAATCACCAGCTGGACTGCTGCCTCAGCAGCCTCTCTGAGCGTCTACCTCACTGGGCAAAGCTCTGCTACGCGGCATGCTCGGGCCTGGGGGACTGCCCATTAGATCACGGATAGATCGCCAATGTCCAAAGCATTCGAGGGCAGCACACAATTGACTCCATACCTGGTCTTCACATGATTTGGTCTTGTTCCTAGGCAGCTATGATTTCATGGCCAACACAGTGGCCTGAGACACAAGAAAATCAGCCTCCACCCCTCTCCTATCAGCTAGCCCTTCCCCTATCTGGGCCTCCATGGCACCACCTGTGAAATGAAGGCCTTGAACCAAGCGGGTTCCAAGGGCCCTGCCAACCTTAAAAAGGATTCTGATTTGAACTTAATCTTTGTGAAACAGTCCTCAGGCTCTCAAAATGCAATAATAAGTAACTCATTGAGCATCTACCACCTGTCAGGTACTCTGCTGACCCCTCTACATGCCTTTTCTCATTTGATCCGCACAACATCCCTATGAAGTAGGTACTTTTATTATCTCTACTTGATGGAGGCTCAGAGGGGTTAAGTAACCAGCCTGGAGTCCTCCAGCTAACAGGCAGCAGAGCCAGAATTCAAACTGAGCAGTGTCAGTCTAGACCACGGCTCAGATTTGAGAACAGTAAGCGGCAGCTCTGGAGAGAAAACACCTACGTGTAAGCCGGGGTAAATATTGCCAAGATGTAGCAAGCACTAAAAATAATAGTTTGGGATTATAAATATAGGAATTCTCAAAATCCTATCTTCACCTCTCTTTTTCAATTGAGGAAAAGCTCCATGCTTTCTACTCTGAAAGACAGGCCGTGTGGGATCTTTTTTGGAAGCATCAGGAGCAGGCATGATTTTTGTGGAGGATTCATTCCCCTCTGGTGGGCTCTGAGGATCCTTCCAGGAAGCCAGGGGGCCCGGGGTGGTGTGTGTGGAAACGGCACTTGTTTAAAATGCTGATTCCAGGGCTCCAGCTCCAAACATTCTGATCCAGTAGGTCTGATGTGGGGCTCAGGAACCTGCATTTCTAACAAGCACCCTTTCCCATGATCGCCTAGCTGATGAAAGGGCAGTATGATGAGCTATGGTGAGTCTTTTGAGTTTTCCAGGCTTCCAGGTGGCCCCTGAGGCCCAGCCTTTGAGATTGAGGAAATCTGCCTTCCTCAGCCTCATCTGCCACCCTCTCCCCACGTCCCCTGACACAGGGCTGGAGGACGAGGCTGACACAGTACCCAGCAACTCTCCCAGTCCCTCTTTACCCAAGGCCCCTAGCAGGGGCTTCGGGGAAGACCTACCTCGTTGGCTCTCTCAGGGGTGCCCTTGGGGGAGGGGGAGGCGGGCGAGGAGGGCAGCCTGCGCTCCCGCTCCCAGTCTCGGTCCCGGTGGATGAGCTTGCTGTTGGGCTCCTTCAGCGTCCTCTTGAGCTCATTGATGCTGGCCTGATGCTTTAGCAGCACGTCCTCGGGCTTGTCCAAGAACTGCGGACGGACCGAGAGGGCGGCCGGGTGTTAGGGCGCCAGCGCTGCGCAGAGCGCCAGGTGCGGTGATGCCGCCAGCAGGCGCCACCACGGACTCTCCAGCAGCACCGGGCTTCCCACCCGTGACCCGCTGACCTTCGCAGCAGCCCCAGGAGCCAGCAGGGCCAGGACCGTGAGCCCCGACAGGGGCACGTGCCGAGCCACGGAGCACCCGGGCTTAAGAAGAGGCGATGTCTAGTCAAGCGGCCACCTTCTCTTCTCCCCTTTCCGGCCCCTTGGCCTCTGCACATCCAACTCAACCCAGATCTCTCAGGTCTGGGTGATCCTGCTGGTCCTGTGAACCCAGGCTTAGTCGGGCCTGGAGGTGACCTCCACATCTCTGACTTCCCTCTGCTGACAACCAAGGCACGGCAGGCAGCCATCCTGGAGTGAGGACGCACGGACCCCGCTCACTGGCCTGTTCTGGCCTAGACTAGGACCACTGTGCCTGGCGGGATCCCCAGTCTAGGCCCCGTCTAGCCTGTGGGTGCCCAGAGTCCAGATATCCCTAAAGCCATCCATCCAGGGAGAGCCAGGAAAACGGGCTCTGCACCCACACCAGGGACCAGGGCTGGGCACGGATTGAGTTTGGCCTTCTCTACAGGGGGCCGCTACCTGTCCCAACCACCAAGGATTTTCCAGATACCTTCCAGGTACCGACTCCTCAACAGTAAACAGGGTGCAGTATGGCCTGACAGAGGACCCGGGATGCTGTCGGGTGTCCAGGGAGATTAGAATTAGAGAGGAGGAAGAAGAGAGGGAAGTCCCCTGGCTGGGCACAAGAACTGAACCAGGCAGAGCTGGAGTGACAGGTGTGTCCTCCTTTAAACCACCAAGTCTAAGTCATATACAGCATGAGAGAGTGATCTGCCCCTAGGTCAAGTGAGGACCAGCCTCTGTGCAGGAGCCAGCAGTGACCTGCCAAAGCTGCTTATCTGCCTACTTCTGGGTGCTGGGCTGGCAGCCCAGGGACCCTTATCTGCAAGACTGAGGATTCATGCCAACTCAATTCAGGGCAAGAAATGGAGAAATCTCCACTTAATAAAGTTAGATCAGGGGGAGGCTTGCCTTCAGGCAAGGCTAGAATCTTGCCATGGGCTCACCTTTGGCATCCAAGGATCCACTATGGTTGACTCCCGAGGAAGGAAACCGATCCCACTGAGACTTCTGCTGCCCCTCCAGATATCTGTCTGTACCTCCTGCACCCCTTCCTGAGCTGAGCTGCCCTCAGGACAATGTCTGCCTGGGAAGTTAAACCTGATGGACTTTGCATGGAGGGTGGGTCCCAGCCCAAGCTGTGGCTCGTGATCCCCGAGTCTGAACTGCCATGCCGGCTCCATGGGCCTGTAGTGCCCCAAGGGCTAGACAGGAGTGGGACTCCTTGAAGGTTAAGGGCCTTGGTGGAATCTAGACCGGATACCTTGCTATACACATGGGGGGATGGGAGCTGTGGGGAATTGCCCAGGGTTGAGACCCAGATCATGTGACTCCCAGGACAGGTCCCTCTTGTGCCCCAGCCTCTGGCCCTTTCCCTCGGCAGCCCGAGAACAGATACTTGTCCTGCAGTTAGGTGCAAACAAAGAAGTCGAGGCTGCAGGACAGGGAAGGAGACACGGTTAACACAGGAAGAATACGTTCAGGGGAGCACCAAAAGGGGAGAGGCAGATGAAAAGGGGGAAGAGCTTTAGAGAGGAGGTTTTCCTTGGCAGAACTGGAGCTGGGGCAGCAGCAGGCCCTGCCCAGGAGGGGGCTGAACCTGAAGTCTGAGAAGATGCAGATGTGCTCCGAGGGATCCCCCCTCCCCACCTCAACCCCCACTCCCACATCTGGTTGCCAAGAGATACAAAAAGAAGCTTGGGGTGAGGACACAGGGGACACAGATGAGATGGGGGCACAACCAAACAGTGCTGTGGGGAAGGAGAGGAGTCTACAGAAGGACGTGGGGAGATGAGTCGAACCAAAGCACAGAACGGCCTGGAAAGAGCTGGTAGAAGAGGGAGGATGGGCAGCAGGTGAGAAGCAAGCACGGAATACCAGGTGACCTGGAGAGACAGAGTGTGATGCTGGGAAGAGAGAATGGCTGGTTGGGGGTGGAGATGAGTCTGAGCAGGGAGCAGGGGAGATGAGCTTGACAATGGGGGAGTAGAAATGAAGCTGACGACGGGGCATGAGATGGTGCGGGGGATGTAAGCCTGGGGTGGAGTGTGGGATGGTGACAAATGAGCGGGGACTCAGTTGGCGGGGTGGGTAGGGCTAGGTCCCATGCAGTACCTCCTGCTTGTGTCTCGGCGTGGTTTCCTGCTCCGGCTAGTGGGACGCGGTAGGAGGGAAAGGAATCAGCAGGGTCAGTAGAGCCATTGGATTAGAGACACCGCGACTGGCCTGGTCCAGCAAGGTGGCCCAGTGCACTCATGCCCAAGAAGCACAGGCCAGGGAAGCCACTGGGTCAGCGGCAGAGCAGGGAGGGAGGCAGAAGCTGGTGCAGAGCTCAGCACGGAGCTGGGCCCAGGAAGGCAGAGGAGGGGGCTGGAGGGCTGGCGGCAGAGCAGGCAGAGAGGACGGCTGGGTCACGCTCAGCAGAGGGCACGCGAGTGTGTCTGGGTATTTGGGTTTCTTGCAGTCAGCGTGTGTGTGTGCACGTTCATGGGACTGCATGATGGGAAACACTGCTTAACTCTGACCAAGTGGAAATCATCCCTAGCCTGGGTAGGTTTTTTGCACATGAAACTCAGGTGAGTGGGCATGTACGTCTGTGAGGGAATACACGGGAGCCTGAGGTTGCACATGCTGGCAGCAGTGTGTACACGTGAGTTCTAGGAGTGTGTGAGTGCACTGGAGTTGGGGGTGGGGCAGCGGGATGGGGATGCACTTGTACCTCACACCTGACTGGACCAGTCTGGGGAAGAAGGGGGCTGTGCAGATCCAGATCAAAGGCATGGGGGGCAAATTAGGAGTGAGCAAGAGGACACCTGACACCTCCAGGGACCTCTGGGGCAGCAGGCCAAGGAGGAGGGGAAGAGGCTGGCCGGGCAGCACACCCGCCTCCCACCCCACCCCAGCGATGTCAGGGATAGAGCAGAGCCCAAGGGCGAGGCCTTGACCATGGAACCCCCCCATAGCAAGGATGCTCGGCCCCCCCTGGAGGCCAGGGCCTGGTGAGATCCAGGAACAGCCTCCCGAGCCCCAGGACAGAGGCCACAAGAAAACCAGGCTCCTACCTTGAGCTCCTTGATCTTGGTGGGGGTCCTGACCTCTCCCTCCTTGGCCTCCGACCGCCGCCCACCAGACTCGCCATCCTCCTCCCGCTTGTCGCCGTCAGATCCTCCATCGTGGTTCTCACTGACCGAGGCCGGGCGGGAGAATTCTGCTGAAGTAGGCAGAGATGGCCAGGAGGCCATGTGAGACACCTCCTGGGTGTACCAGCAGGAGCCAGCCCGGCCGCCGGCCACCCCAGCCACGCCGCAGTGGGGCAGACCCTTCCACATCCCCCACCTACTCCCGAGGAAGGAGCCAGAGGAGCGAAGTGGCCTCCCCAGGTCACACCCAGTGACCGGCAGAGCTGCTTCCCAGCCCAGAGTCCCCACTGGATTTCTACAGGACTAGAGTCCATCTCTTCCAGGCTGTGTGACCTTGGGTGAGTTACACAAGCTCTCTGGGCTTCTGTTTCCTCAGCTGTAAACAGTACCTACTTCAGAAAGCTGAGGTGAGGAACACAGACGCCAATGAGGGTAAATATTTATTTAGAAGAGTGGCTAGTGTAGGGCAAGCCTTCAGTCAGTGTTGGCCTACAAACGTTGCTGTTTTTATTGTAGTGCTTGTCCATTATTTAGCAATACACAGGGGCTTTAAGATTAGCTTTTACTAAAGAAAGCTAAAGTCCTGAGGTTTGCAAATGTTTGGCATTCCTTATATATTAGAGAGAATTCAAAGGCTCCCTGCAATAACATCTTTCTCACTCACTAGCATTCCAAAGTCCTTTTCTGAATGGGAAAGAAAGGGGTGGAATTATAGGCTTCACACCAGGTACTGGGCGGAACCTGGACTATGCCCACGGGATGTGTCTCGGTGGAAAAAATGGCTGCAAAACACTGGGTCAAAATTACCAGAACACAAATTATCCTTGGGGTTGACCTAGATTAAAAAAATAGAATTATTATCTTTTCTATTCATACACAGTCACTTGTCAAAGTGCCCATTTATGCATATTATTTCATTTGATTCACACAACACTGTGTGTGGCTGGCTAGCAGGGGAATTTCCATTCCTATCTTAGGGAGGATAAATTGAGCCCTTGAGAAAGGAAAGGTCCCACAGGTAGTTATCAGAGAGTCACGACAGGGACCTAGGCCTCCTGGCTTAGAGTTCAGGCCTCTACTCTTTGCATGATGAGCTTCACCAGCTCTGGGCCAATCTTTGCTGCTCCTGATCACTTGGCAAACTCCTAGACATCCTTCAAAACCCTGCCCAGCCATCGCTCTCTCTGCCCCTCTTAAACAGAATTAATCCCTTCCTCCTCAAGTCTGTGCTGTATTCCATACATGCTTCTTTCATTGCACAAATTACCCTGAATATTTTTGTCCAGAATTCTTAACTTGCCCAGAGGCACCCATGTGTTCTGGGAATATCCACGGTTCTCTGGCCCAAGTCCCCAACTCCCACCCTTTAAGCCTCTACAACATTAAAAGCATTAGGAGTGCGTACAATTTACTGAGGTCCTACAATGTGTTAGAAACTGTTTGGGGTTTCTACAGGCATTTTCTCATTATGTTCTCCCTATAACACACTGAAGCAGGTACTACTCATTTTACAGAAGAGGAAACAGGCTCGGGGTGGTTAAGTAAGTTGCTCCAGGTTACCCATCCATTCATTCGGGATTTATTGACATCTCTGTGTCCACAGAACAGCTGGTAAGTGTCAAGGCCCAGATGTGAACTCTGGTCTCTCTATTGGCTGCTGTGGCCTCTTGGAGTCTCTCCTACAAACTCTAGTGTGCATATCCTGTGGAGAGTCCTGGGACCTGAGGGGTGCTGATTCAGCAGGGCTGAGGTAGGATCTGGGCTCCAGCATGTTTTAACAGTTGTGATGCAGGGGGTCTGTGGACCACATTTGAGGCACAAACGTGGTCAGCTTGATACAGGGCAATGTGGGGCCAGTTCTCATTGATGCTAAGGGTACCCATCAGTCCAACAGAAACGGGATCTGTGGAGAGCTCCATGTGGTTAGATGTCCACCAGCCCGGAGCCCGACGGAGCCACCAGAATGACGAGGAACAACCCCTCGGCCTCCAGTCAACATCCCAGCCACCAGCCCCACAGTACAGTCCCAAGGCACCAACTTCCTGGTATGGTGATCTGAGAATTTTTAAGCTTCTTGGGACAGGGGCCCAGGAGACCAAATGGCTGACCCCGGGACCCCAAACAGCCAAGACTCAGGGGCTGAGAAGCAATTCACATCCTGCGTGGGAGTGATGCCGCATGTTGGGGTCAAAACCACCGAAAGCTGCCTGGCTGCAGCAGTGGGCTCTGTCTGCCATGCCTGGTGCAAATAAATCCGTGGTATGTCAATGCTTACCACTACCTCCACTGCTCATTCTACAGAACCTGGCACGGACGCTCCCCCCTACCCTTAACACCATTCTTCCCCCGACCTCCAGTTTGGGGCATACCTCCATCAAGGCTGCGGGACATGGTGTACCGTTTGCTGGAGGAACGCTCAAAGAAGGGTGCGGGCCGGTCGATAAGGGCGCTGGCCTGGCGGGTCTGTGCCTGGGTCCTCCCGCTATACCGGAACTTGGAGCCCATCACCAGGAAGCCCTTGGGTGGGGGCTCAGGGGACACCAGCCTGCATTGGAGGGACGGAGGTGAGGAGCGGGGATCAGACCTGCACTGCCAGGCCCACGGCTAGACCACGGCTGGCATTTCATCCCACTGCGCCACCAACCGTGACAACTCAATAGTGGGCCAGAAGGGGAGAGACTTCAGGGAAGGGGAAGGCATGGTGCCTTTCCTACAGTCCCCACTAGCTTCTCCTAATGCCCTCCCAAAACACAGTCCCACACACACACACACAGCCCCGGCCTCGCCCCCCATTACCCCGTCCCAGGGCCAGGCTCACCGGAAGAACGTGTGATGCTCGATGCAGACCTTCCACAGTCTCTTGGCTGACCGGTGGTTGGGGAGCTTAAAACCGATCGTACTCTCAAACTGCTCATACTAGAAAACCAAAAGGGGTGGGTTAGAGGCAGGGCCTGGGCCTAGTCTCCCCACCAGCCTGTCCTTCTGAACTTCTTTTCAGGTGTGTGTGACCTGGGCATGGTCATTCATTTATTCAGTCATTTACTCAGTAAAGTTGATTGAGCCTTTTTGCTGTGACGGACCCCGTGCTAAGCACTAGAGACACCAGGTGAACGAGACTGAACATTCTAGGGGGGAGTCTCGGATTATACATAAGTAGGCACGATCATTTCAGATACAGGTAAGGGCTGTGGAGAGATGAACAGGGTGATGTGCAGAGAGTAGCTGGGCAGGTGGGGCAGGAGGGTGCACTTTTAAAAGGGGCGATCAGGGTATGCTCTCTGAAAAGGTGATCTGCACTGAGTCTGAAGGCTGGAGAAGGACATGGCTATGTGAGAAGACAGGGAAGAGATTCAAGTAGAGGGAACAGCAAGTGCAAAGGGCTCAAGGGGGGAAAGAGCTTGGCTTATTCAGGGATCTTCAAGAAGGCCAGAGCTGGAGTGTGGTGGGCAGGGGGTCACAGGGCAAGAGATCAGTGGGAGAGGGAGGTGGCCAGGGAACGAGTTTAAGCTTTAGCCCAAGAGCTGAAGACAGCTCCCGAAAGGTTTAAGCAAGGAGTGGTGATGGGGGAGGTTTGACATGATCAGATTTAAGGGACCTTTCAGATCTTCGTAGCAGCCACGAGAATGGCCTGGGGCATAATTGGAGGGAGGCCCATGAGCAGGACCCTACAGAGGCAGGTAAGAGATGGTGGCTGCTGGCGGCTGGTCCAGTGGAAAGGGAGAGAAGCACAGGGCTTCACATTTATTCTGTAAGTAGAATCAAAGAGACTTTTGATGGGTGAGATGCGGAGGCTGAAGGAAAAGAGGGGTGTGGCGGATCCAAGCATGCATCTCCGTGTGCATCGTCACGTGTCCGTGTATGAGTCTGTGTACGTACTTGAATTTGTGCATGTAAACAAAGACACGGCATGTATTCGCTCATCTACGTAACCTGAACGAATGGGGCTCTTTGTATTTATGTGCTCATGTACCTGGGTTAGTGTGTGTGTGTTCGCATGTGCACACCTAAGGCGTGAAGCCTACGTAGAAAGCCACAGCAGGAGAGGGATTTCTTCCTGCCCAGAACCCCAGCACCCCGTCTCCATGTATCTGATTGTGGCAGTTTGATATTATTTATGAATTCCAAAAAGAGATATAGATTATGTTTGTAAACTAATCTATTCATCTGGGTGTGATCCCTTTGATTGTATTAGATTCAGTTGAGGTGTCTTTGACTAAATTATGTTAAGATTAGGGCTTTGATTAGACCACATCATTAGGGCGACTCAGAGTTGAGTCCCTGCCCCCGT